>RJWT010005860.1:0-30200 GCA_004365215.1 Cuniculus paca | reverse complement strand
TGTCAGAACTGGTCAGAAGAGTGAGTCACTGGGATGTGACTTGGAAGGGTACATCTCCTTCCCTGGCTCCTCCCTTCTCTTTCTCTGCTTCCTGGTCACCATAATTTCCTTTTAGGAAAACCCCTTCCACCATACTGTTTCTTTCATGGAGTGAGCCAACCAGGCACTAGAAAAATGAGAAATAATATACTTCTCTTCCTTTAAATTGTATGTGTTGGGTGTCTGTATCAGTGCCAGGGAAAGTGACTAAGGCATTGCCTAAAGCAATTTGCTAATTGTACTAGAAACCTTAGCATAGTATATAAATTAGGAAATTTGTTTTCTCTTTTAGAAAATCAATAACCTTAGAATTTCAATATGACTTAGTTTACCCAAAAGTGTACAATTAATCATATTTTGTTAAACATATAGCAACTGAATGACTATTATAGTGTTTCCTAACCCATGTAATGTGTGTTGTTATAGACGAGACATTCACAATTATATACTTGTTTTCCCTACTTTACACAATGTGAACACATTGCCAAAATATGGAAGACATAGTTTTAAATGAGCCATAATTCTTTCAATTCCTGAACTAATGTTTTGAGTTTGTGTGATTTCTTTTTCTATTCAGGCATTGACTTTCAATAATTAAAGTTGTTTTTGCTATGTGAAAGGCAATGCATTATAAAGTGTTTTCAAATAAAAATAATATTTGAGTGCCTACTTTTTAATGCAAATAGTCTGTTGTGATTTTTTCAAATATGAACTCTGTAATCATAAGAAGTAGTAGATAAAATTGTCTTTAAAAACTGTAGCTTTTATACCCTGACTCAATTTTTTCATTCTCTCAAATATAAGTACTTCTGCACTTTGAAGCTGTGAGAATTTTGATATACCATCTGATGAAGGGTTAAACATAATGCACAAAATATTAACCTAACAACCCAATGTTCTCTTTTGAATATTTACCTAATTTCAATATTTTTCTGTGATTTTATTTAAATAGTTATAAATTTACTACAATATGGGATAGAACCTATTTCTAAAGACAGCCCTAATAACTGTTATGTGACTTGTTCTCTTACAATATAGTTTTGCTGCTCTTTCATTCAAATGTGTAGTTTTTTCTTTTTCTTTTAAATTTTCACTAGGCTACAACCACGTTGGTGGCTCCTCCCTCCATTAGAAGGACCCCAGAAGGGCCCAAAAGAACCCCAGTGACCACTTGTTGCATTCAGGGGACACTAGGAAGGCCTGTGAGAGCACAGATGACTCATACTTCCATCTGGTGTGTCCCAGTGCACCTGCAAGATTCCCAGTGATGCAGGATGGCCCCAGTTGGGGTCCACAATACGGACAAGTAGGTCTAGTGGCCTGCAAAAATATGAAGTAGCAGTAACAATAGGAGTAAAGATTTGGTTCACATCAATACTCCTAGGATAGTCAGCCCAGGAAGAATCCAAGACTCACCAACTGGCTTCACAGGAGGAATTCAGGTGACTGACCCTCTCCCCTACACTGTGGACTGGTGACAGGGTGAATGCCAGTCACACAGTAAGACCCTGACTAAGATGCACACAATGGAGAGCAAAAATTAGTGAGATTGAAAAGACCAAAATATGAACCAAGAAGAAAAATTGACAGGATGAAAAAGCAAAATGCAATCTCAGGCATCCAACTCTTCCAGAACAAGTACAGGAGACACTGACATAGAATAAATTGGAAGACCTGAAAATGCTGAAAAGATAGCAAGTGAAGTAAACAAACAAATCCACAAAGATATAGAGGAAATCAGATAAGAAATAATGTCTAAGGTAAAAAAAAATGATAAGTATAATGAAGGAATTACTCAGCACAACTAGAGAAGATATAGATTTAAAAAATGCAGGTATATAGACGCATAGGAAAATGATGGAAAACTTGAATGAACAAAATAGAAAAGAAATAGAATGTAGGAACAGATTCAGACATAGCTAAGATATGAAAAATTCCATTTAAAGTTGTCAAAATCACTTGAACAAAATTTAAGATAGACTTTCAGACATTGAAGACAAGATTGTGGCTAGGGATCATGAAAGAAAGATCTCTTAAAAATAGTAAGGAACCATGAAGTAACAATTTAACAGCTCTAAATGGAAGAAAACACAAATATCACAGAAGAAATTAACACAATTAAGACTAAGAAAACAACACAAAGAATTGATGAATTGAAGTATCTGTTGTTTGAAAGAATAAACAAAATTGATAAACCTAATTGATAAGGAATAAACAAAATTGATAGCTAACCCTATGAAATGAAGAAAAAAGGAAAAATTTGAATTAACACAATGAAGAATGATAAAAGTGAAATCACTACAGATCCTGTGGAAATTCAGAAGATCATCAATGCCTACTTTACAAAGAAATTGAAAACATAATTAAAAAGTTGGCAGGGCCAGGAACTTGGCTCAGTGGCCTAAGCACCTGCCTGGCAAGTACAAGGTTGTAAGTTCAATCCCTGGTGCAAAAAAAAATCCAAAACAACAACAGCAACAAAAAAACTTGGCAACAAAGAAAAACCCAGTCCTGATGGATTCATAGATGAATACTGTAAGAAATTTAGAGATTAGATGTCAATACTTTTCAATCATTTTAATGAGATGGAAAGGGAAGCAATTATCCCTAATTTATTTCTGGAGGCAAATATTACTCTGATACCAAAAGCAGAGAAAGACTAAACCAAAAAAAGAGAACTATAAGTCAATCTCCATAATGAACACAGATACAGAAATCCTCAAAAAAAGACTAGGAAACACAATGCTTTAAATCATCCAGAAGACTATACACCACGACATAGGGTTCATCCTAGGAATACAGGGATGGTTCAACATACACAAAAGAATAAACATAAAACACCGTATCAACAGAGTCAAAGACAAAAATCACATGATCATCTCAATAGATGCACAAAAAAGCATTTGATAAAGTTCAACACTTTTCCATGATAAAAACCCTACAGAAAATTGGAATAGATGGTCTCTACCTCAATCTAATAAAAGTCATCTATGACAAACCTACAGCCAACATCATACTAAACAGACAAAAATTGAAAGCTTTCACTCTAAAATCAGGAACAAGGTAAGGATTTCTGTGGACACCACTACTACTAAAAATAGTTCTGGATTCATTAACCAGAGTTATTAGAATGGGAAGAGAAATAAAGGAATAAAGACAGGAAAGGAAGAAGTTGAATTATCATTATTCACAGATGAAATGTTATTCTACATAGAAAACCCCTAAAACTCCATCAAAAGACTCCTAGACTTCATAAGGAAATTCAACTGAGTAGCTAGATAGATATTGAACACTTAAAAATCAAAAGCATTCTTGTATCCAAACAACAAAATCACTGAGAAAGAAATTAGGGAAACCATATTTTTCATAACAGCATCTAAAATAAATGAAATACTTAGAAATTAGTCTTACCAAGTAAGTAAAACATCTATATATTGAAAATTTTAGTACTCTGAAAAACAAGATTGAAGAGGATATCTGAAAATGGAAAGACATTCCTTGCTCATGGATAGGAAAAATCAATATTGTGAAAATGGGCATACTGCCAAAATCGATACACAGATTTTAGGCAATCCCAATTAAAAAAAAAAACCATTAGCATGCCTCACTACTAAAGAGATTAAATTCCTAAAATTCATTTGGAAGCAAAAGAGACCTAGAATACCAAAGGCAATCTTGGCAAGACAGGAGGCATCACAATCCCTGACTTTAAATTATAGTACAAAACTACTGTGATAAAATTGGCATGGTACTGGAAATAAATAAAATAGACTTGAGGATCAGTGGAACAGATTAGAGGATTCAGACACAACTACAAATACACTCAGTCATCTTATCTTTGACATAGTGTCCAAATATTTTCACTGGAAGAAAGATAGCCTCTTTAATAAATGGTGCTGATAAAACCGGCTTTCCACATGCCAAAAACTAAAACTAAACCCGTGTTTCTCAGTATGCACTAAACTAGAGTCAAAATTGACCAAAGATCTAAATAATAAAACAGAAACACTAAATGTACTGGAAGACAAGGTAGGGTGAAATCTTGAACACATAGGGGTAGGTAGATAGTTCAAACGAAACCCAAACTACACAGGAAGTACTTCAAAGAATCAACAACTAGGATCTCATCTTATTAAAAAGTTTTTACACATCAAAAGAAATCATCAATAGATTGAAAAGATGACTCACACTGTGGGAAAAAATTATAACCAACTGTTCCTCAGAGAAAGGACCTCTGTCTAGAACATATAAAGAATTAAAAAAATCAGGCCCCCCAAATTCAAAGACCCAATCCAAAAATTGGCATCTGAGATGAAGTTGCAGTTCTCAGATAAAGAAATATAAATGGCAAATAAATATATGAAAAATGTTTGACATCATTGATCATTTGAGAAATACAAATAAAATGTACTGAGATTTCATCTCACTCCAGAAAGAATGCCTATCATCATGAAGTCAACCAATAACAAATTCTGGCAGGGCTGTGGTGGGACTGTTGGTGGGACAGTGGACTGCTACAATCACTGTGGAAATCAGCATTGAGTTTCCTCAAACAACTAGGATTGGAGGTCCCATTCTATCCAGCTATTCCCCTTCTGGGTATTTTTCACAGAAGAATCGAAAACATCATACCACAGCAATATATGTGCATGCGTGTTTATAGCGACACAATTTATAATAGCTAAATCTTGGAAACAATACAAATGGCCATCAATTGAGGAATGGATATAAAAGATGTAATATTTTTATACAATGAAGTACTATTCAGGTATAAAGATGGATAAAGTTGAGGCTTTTATAGGTAAATAGATGCAACTTGAGACCATACTCATATGTGAAATAAATCAGACACTCATGTGTAAACATTGCATTGTCTCTCTAGTTTAAAAACTGAAAGAGCGAATAAGATCCAAAATGTACAATGGATATTGAGAAAGTGAAAAGGGAAATATTGTTTGTATCAGTCAAGGTTTACTAGAGAAACAGATGTAATACAAGATAGACAACTGTATAAGAAATTACAAGATTGGCTTACAATGGTCAGCCACAAAGTTGAAGGAGGGAGTGTGCAGAGGGTGTCTGTGCACTAGAGGTTAAAGGGTCTAGCCCAAGGGTTGGAGCTTACTGCATCTCCTATTATTTTCTTTTGAAATTCTGTAGCATCATTTTGTTTCTTTTTTCTTTTTAAAATTAAAAAAAAATCTGCACTGGTGCTGTGATGGCTTTCACAAATGTAGTAAATGTGGGAGAGGGTATTCTAGGCACCAGGACGCTTCTACTTTTAAATTCTGGATCAATTTAGCCACTATGTGAAAATTGCAATCAACGTGAAACTAATGTATTTCATTGCAGATCACACCACACATGCTAAGGGATTGTGTGGAAATAAAGGGAGAGGCATGAATTCCAGTTGGTTCAGCCACCTTCACAGACCTTCAAGAAACATGGACAGTAATTGTGGATAGTTCACCCTCGCAGGTATCATGTGGAGCAGAGATGAGCCATTGCCTCAAAATCTGCCACACATGCAAATTTGTGGACCAAGACTTTTTTGTTATTATTGTTTCTTGCTTTTTGCTTTTGCTGTTGTTTTGTTTTGCTCCATAGGAGCACCATTGATTATAAACTTTGCCTTATTCCTCATTTCTCTGGATAAACTACTGATGTTCTTACCTACAAGATAGGCTTAGCCTTTGGGTATTATGATCCATCTGTAATTAGCAAATGAAACATGTTTCTCTGTTTCTTCTCCCTTTACTTCTATCATCATGATGTTACTACCATGTTAAACACACCCCTATTTCTACTATCACTTTTAAAGCTAATAAAAATTTAAGCCAGATGTAGTTGTTCATACCTGTAAGCCCAAAACCCTGGGGGGTCAAGACAGGAATGTTCAAGTTTGAGCCCAGTCTGAGCATCTTACTAATTTAATGAGATTCTGTCTCAAAGTAAAAACTAAAGTATTCTGGGGGACGTATATCAGTGTGAAGTCCGAGTCCATTTTCTAGCACCAGAAAAAAAAATTCTTGTTTCAGTATCTCCCTTTAGCAATTACTTCTTCTTCTTTTTCTCTAGAGGTTTTTATAAAGCAGTAGTTTTGAAGGCTTAACATCTATTCATATCCTATCACTCTGACCTGGATCTGATCCAGTCAGTTTTTTATTGCCATTTGTCTATAAAAGTGTTCCCGTGACAGGTACCAATGTTCTAGAAGCAGCTAAGTTCAATGAATAAATTTTAGTTATTGCCTTCTTTGAGACCCAACAGTATTTATACAGTTGACTCTTCCCTGCAGTTTTTCAGGGTAATACTTTTCTAGTTTTACTTTCCTCAGATCAGAATCTTTATGTTCTCTAACTTTGAAAACTGACACAGTCACTGCTGAGACTTTAGATATAATATTCTATATATCTGCCTATGTCCAAAACAAACACTTTTCTTCACAAACCTGCTATTGTCACAACTTTTCCTCTCTGTTAATGATTATTCTATTCCTTTTGCCAAAATCTTTTATTTTTTTTCCAGATTTTAGTAGTTTATTTTTGTGATGCATAACAAATACATCCATCAAGGGGAATTGATGCAAATGCATATTAAATCTTGCTCTTTTTCCTTCCTCTTCCCCTTCCATCTTATTCTTTACATTTGTCTATCTTTTATACTCAGTCTAGGGGAAAATGTGTTGGTTTTAATTCCCCCCTTGTTGTCCAAGTCACCATATTATCTGGACTGAATTATTCCAGTTGACTCTGATCAGTTCCATTTTTTTGAACGAGTTCAAAATATTTACCCTCTGTACAGCACTTGACAGAAACCTGTAAAAACTAATTCATATCCCTTTTTTAAAGGGGTTCTCCATCTCCTGTTCCTCAAAAATGAGGCCATAGTTTTTAATGGATTTCTAAACCCTATAACACCAATGCCTACATCTGCCAACACTTCTGACATTTCTTACAACTTCCTGGATATCTTACCTTGCTTTAAGATTCCTGTTGATTCTCTGGCACCCATAAAATCCCATCTTAGAATCCTTGAACTTTCAGTTTTCTGCAATGACCTAGGATGATTCTCTTAGTGTTTTCTGTTAAAAACAAAGTAATGACTCCCTGACATAAACAGAATTTTGTTCAAATGTCATATCAGAGATGCATTTCAAGATAGTCAAGTTGAAATTGACTTACCCTTACCCTACTGCTCCCTATTGCTCTCCCTGCTTTATTTGTACATACAATACATTGTTATCTAACACTAGTAATCATCAGAGTCCCTAAGTTAGAATGTCATTGTCATGAAAGTAAAGTTCTTGTTATAGTCATTCACCATTGATAAATTCAATTCCTAGAGACTTTCATGATGTGTGATCCAAAGAGGTACTCGGTAAATATTTGATGAGTTAAAGAATGAATGTGGCAAAAACTATTGGGGAGTAAAGAAATGTCAGAGAATTTAATAAAGGGCAAATGATCAAATTATAGAGGAAGCCATCTAGAATTCTAAATTTTAAAATGTCTAGTAAAGTTAATTTCCTTGCAGTTAAACCAAGGTTATCTCTTCCCTGATATTTTCTGGACCTCTTTGTCATAAATTGTACAGCATTTGTAATATTATTATTATTTTTCCCTAGTGTGTATATGTGTTTGTGGGGTGGGGGGAATGGTGACTTTTATTTTTAACAAAACCCATGATGGTTAAGTGAGGTGTCAACTTGAATAACACCTAGTGAATTGATTTAGCAAAGTTCTAAAGATTGACTTACCAAACAGGAAAGACCCATCCTGGGTGTGGGTGGCACCAATCAATAGGTTTATAGCCTGAATGGAATAAAAAGGGAAAGAAAGGTCTTGCTTCTGCTTATTCAGAAGATCTCCAGTCTTCTTCAACACTTTGGCTGTCCATCTGCATGGCAAAGTCTTCGATCTTCCAGAGCAAGTTTTTCAGTATTGCAGCACAGACCTTTACTCCTCCAGATAGGGACTAGAATGGGACTTCACAGTGAGATCCAGGACTTTACTTCTGACTTGATCTTTGGATCTCTAGACATAGGCACACTCTTTCACCCCTCACTGCAGGCAACCACTGTAATATATTTTACATTAACTCTATTACTCTAGTGAACCCTAACTGATATAAAATCTTTACTGACAAATTAAATAATAAAACTAAAACTTCATTGACAAACTAAACACACAATAAATGTAACTTTGTCTATTGAAAAATGATTCTAAATCAAATTGTCATTTTTTTGGAGGTTTTAAAAAAGTCTTACCATGCCTCAAGTATACTTAGGGGTTGATGGTCATTTTACCCTTGACTTTTACAAAAGAGGTTTAATAATTATTTCAAGTTAGGTAATGATTTAAAAAACTGTATTTTATGGCAACATAGCTCACTGACATGTCAAGTAATGTTCAGAGTGTACCATCAACAATTGTCACTAGTGCATACACATTAAATATAGGGTATAAGGTGTTGTAGGTTAGTGACTAAGTAGTATAAAATCAGCAACATTAGCACCAGCATCGATTACCATTACATTATGTGTAGAATCTTCATTAATCTTGTTGATGTATCTCACCCTTCTCATTGTATAGATTAGAAAACCAGACACCAGAATTCATGTAACTTGTTCAGCATTACAAATCTTGTTAACTGCAGAGGAAGATCTGGTTGTGTAAATCTATTGTTTTGGGGTACATGTTTGCCACGATTTGACCATATCTTCCTAATTTCTCCTTTTTTGTTTTTTTTTTTAACCTTTTTATCTTGGTAAATTATGATAATGTTGAGAAGCTTCCTGACTTCTTAATACCATTGGAATACATGATATTGGTGAGTAGATAAGATGCATTAATGAATTATTAACAGCAATTATATTTTCATTTAACAGATAATGTAAATAAACATATGAATGAAATCTCTTAATTCATAGTAATTATTAAATCTTGTAAGTAATAGTTTTCTAATTATTCTTCCTGGTTCCATTTTATCTCCTGCACAATTCCTTCTCCAAAACATTCCAGAATAATCACAAAAAGAAAAAAAAAACAGAATTTTCCTATTTAAAACTTTTCAATTTCATTTCATTGCATTTAACAAAATTAAAGCAAATTATTTGACACTGCAAGCCCTAACTCTTCCACCAAAAGCTGACCTCTCTGCCCATATATACAGGTCTTTCTTTCAGAGTAGCAAACCCATCAATCATAGCTGCACTGATTTTACTGCTCTTCCTGAAATATGCAAAGCAAGCTCCATTTTTAGGATTTTTATTCTACTTGAAATCTGCCTGAGACTTACTTCACAATTCTTTTTCTGTAGTGAATTCCTTTAGATCCTGACTTATCAGTATCAGAATCGTATCTACCAAAGGACCACTTGCTGCCTAATATAACTTAATTTATTCATTCACCTATCTGTTCACCTTGAGGTATCACTATAATGTACTCTCCAGGAGAGTAGAGCCTTTGCCTTTTTACACTGTTGTAACTGCAAATGGTGACACATTCAGGGTGCTCAATACCTAATTTCTGAATAAGTCAGTGAATGAGAAAGTGTTCCTACAGCACGGGAACTCATGGACACTTATCTGTCTGAAAAGAAACTACTCCTAGACTTTTAAATTAGTAAAATTTGACCAGCTATCCTTTCCTAGTGTAAAGAAAATAAAATTTCCCTCTTACAAGAATAACACAGTGTATGTGAACTCACATTATGTAGTAAGAAAAAGGTTGGCGTGGTGCTGCAGGTCCTGACACAAAACTAATGTGCATGAGGCAGTGTGGTTTCTTATCAAAGTCTGTGATTAAGACTGGGACCCTCTCTGTACATGGTGCTTCCACAGTGCTGATTTTTTTTTTTAATTTTAAAGAGGATAGAACCAAGGAAAATAAAACAATAAAACTAATCAAAACAAACCAGTGTAAGTGATGTAGCACTTTAAAACATTATGAAATCAACAATAGTCACCATAATGCCTTTTGTTGTCTTCAAAATAGCTGCAGATATCTTTGGACATAGTAAAACTCAAACAGAGAAAAATAGAATAGAAACAGTAAAAACAAAGCAATGAATGTAATAAAGGACTTCAAAACAAGACAATAGTAAATTCAAAATGGCTACCATCATATATCTTGCTATCTTTGAAATAGCTGCTCATGCCATCAGATATAACAAAATCTAACAAAACAAAAGAAAATAAAACCCAACCCAACAAAATAATGAAAATGATACAGAACTTCAAAACACGACAATAGGGAATCACCAACGGCTACCGCTCTCAGAAGGAGATCCCCCCCTAGATGCCACACTGTGTACCACTATCCTCTGAATAGATGATCAGACCATTGGCCCTAGACCTGCAAGGTCAGTGAAACACCAAAGCACCACAGGCATCCAATTGCATTTCACGTTGATAGCTATCATCACAGCTTGTGTTTCTCTGGATCAGCCGGTTGCTTACGCTGGGGAGAGGGAGGACTGGTTTGCCAGCCTGTACACTGAAAAAGGATGGAGTCTGGCTGTCCCCTTGCTGGCGGTGGCCCACCCATGGCACTGTTTCACAGAGAGCGCTTGCTTCTTGGTGAGGCCTTGTTCCCTACCCCTGCAGTCTGTGAATCCCACAGTGCTGATTTTATAAAAGTATAGGGATGAGGTTATGAAGGAAAATTAAGTGTAAAATATGGAGCACTTATCTTACTGTCTGACCAGGGACTTCAGCCGAAGAATAGTTGCTACACAGGATGTGTGTCCACCAAACCATCTTCAATCCATGCTTATTAGCAACTCCTGGTGACTGTGACCAAAGCAAAACCGAGATTGATTCTGTAATTACCATTCTGCCTCATATTTCAAAACACCATTGAATGTTTTAGATTGAATAAGCCATGCCTGAGGTTTTTAAATTATTCCAGTCAAGGGTAGTCTCAGGAGAAAAATAATAGATTCCTTGTTAAAAAGGTCAGAAAGAGATCAATGTGATTAAGTGGAATCATATGACTCTATTTGTATCCTATGCCAGGAAGTATAATTTTCCAAGTTACATGTAAGATACAATATTAATGTGTAGCTATTATGAAGTTTATAGGATTTAGTTCTTAAAATTGGAAAATATATAAAGACAATGCTAGGCCACATATATTTGATTTCAAAGTCATGAATCCCTCTGATCATATCCACTATATTCATTTCAGTAAATTGTATATTTTCGATCAATAGCATTATATGGATGTTAATTTTAATGTTCCATATTTTAGGCCAATGACATTTGGTTCTAACTGGACCTGGAAGCACAGATAAATTTTACAAGAGAAAGAAAAATTGGGATAGGGCATAGTGAATGGAACGTGTCAGGATTTAATGAGAGAACATAGATTGATACTGGAAAGTAGTAAGTGGGTTTAAAGATGTGGCATGTACGAAATAATAGCAACTAGTAAGTAATGTAAAATTGTGGTGGGTAAACTCATTGTGGCTTTCTTTACAAGGAGACAGGATTTGAAAGAGTACCTGCAGACTGTTCCAATAAAATCAGGTATTATGTAGCATTGAAGGTAGAGAGAGTATGGCCACTAAAATACAAAGAAAAATTCAACAGGATTGATTGCTATGAAGATAGAGTACTTCATTCTAAGAAAATTCAAATTTATCAAAAATAAGAAGTACTACTTGTAAAATGTAAAGAGTCCACAATGACTTTGGTGGGTGGAAGATTTATAGTAGATTATTAGCGAACCTCAGGAAAATGTTATCTCTCTGCTAAATGCAATATTTTCTAAAATATTCCTGGGGGTTTGTGGGTCTTCTGCAAAGATATTTTGTTCTCGTTTGTGCCTTATGAAAACACATGAGATGATACAGTTTTCTATCCATATTATAGATGATAGAAGCTATTGGAATCAAATCCATAAATGTGTAGTCAGTATTCAGCAGGTATTTACTGAGCACCTATTGAAACAATACTATGCTAGATTAATTCACAGACTTAAAAATTATCTTTTCAGTAGGGAAGTGCCATGAAATTGAGTATTTCAAGTAAGTAATTAAGCTGATAACAAGCAATGTGAAAAAATTCTAGGGTATTAATTAGTTAGAATGTCAGGAATAGAATTCTTTTTTTTTTTTTCCTGTCTCGTGGTCTAGTGAGATTCACACAAAGGTTGTGGCAGAATACGCCAGTTTTTTTTTTTTTCTGCCAAGTATTTCAGAATGATAGAAGCAGTATCTACCTTCAGAGGTAGAAGCAGTATCACAAGACCCTCTTATAAATATAGATTCCAGTTTTATTTTAAATGCTTGTACAAATTCATTTTGCTCTATCGAGGTTAAAAATATAAACACTTCTACTATAAATTTTCAAAGGGAGAATGTTTTCCTGCTGCTCTAAGCATGATGCCACCGAATCATGCTCATCATTTGGAGGGAGAAATGGTAAAATCAAAGACAACTGATTCAATATTGCTTTAGCATTAAATAAGTTTGTTTCCTGACTTGGTCAGATCAGAATTTGAAATGAAAGATGTATAATATATGTAAATGCAAATGAAGGCAAGTCTTTTAAATCTATGAATTATAAGAGATATATAACTGAGTTGTCATGTTTAAAATGTTGGTACAGGGCCTAAAGTCTGATTCAATATTTTAAAACAAATAGTGGAGCGCCATTGAGAAACTTGGGGAGAGAGAACAAGTCCCACTCAGCCTGAACCAGCACAAGGTGCAGGCCACCGCTGGCAGGGGGACAGCCAGATCACAGTCCCTTCCGGCTCATGGGCTGGCAAACAAGAAGTGCCAATCCCCCTGCGCCCCCCCATAAGGGACTGGCTAATCCAGAGAAACACAGGCTCTGATGATAGCTATTGAGGTGAAATGCAATTGGATGCCTGTGGTGCTTTGGTGTTTCACTGACCTTGCAGATCTAGGGCCAATGGTCTGATCATCTGTTCAGAAGATAGTGGTACACAGTGCAGCATCTAGGGAGGATCTCCTGAGGGTGGTAGCCATTGTTGATTCCCTATAGTCTTGTTTTGAAGTTCTACATTGTTCATTGTTTCATTGTGCTGTGTTTTATTCTCTTTTGCTTTGTTTGATTATGTTATATCCGATGGCATGAGCAGCTATTTCAAAGATAGTAAGATATATATGGTAGCCATTTTGGATTTACTGTTGTCTTGTTTTAAAGTCCTTTATTATTTCCAATGTTTTGCTTTTATTGTTTCTATTGTATTCTGTTCTGTTTGATTTTTACTATGTCCAATGGTATCTGAAGCTATTTTGAGGACAAGAAAAGGCATTGTAGTAACTATTGTTAATTTTGTAATGTTGCGAAGTCCTGTATCACTTCCTCTGGTTTGTTTTGATTGGTTTTATTCTGGTTTAATTTCCTTGGTTTTATCCTCTTTAAAATTTAAAAAATAAAAAATTAAAAACAAGTAACATTGCGCATTTTAATGGATATAGTCTCTTGTTCATCGTTTAAGTCAATCATATATTGCTTTTATAAACCATTTGTCTCTAAATCATTTTAAGGACTATTGAAATATATTTTATTGAAGCAGTTTATTGCTAAATATGTACTTTGTTTTACCATATATATTATAAAACAGCATGGTAAGTTTAATTTTTTTTTTTTTTTTGCAGCACCGGGGATTGAACTCACAACCTTGTGCTTGCCAGGCAGGTGCTTAGGCCACTGAGCTAGGTCCCCAGCCCTAAGTTTAATATTTTTAAAATTTTTACTAAAGAACAAAATCAAATCAGCCAACAAACCACAAATCTTTAACAAGTTTTCCTTTCCTTTTAAGGGATGACTAAACTTTATTAATTTATACAATGGATAAATATCAAATGTGTTTGAAGTATCTTGTTAAGTCATGATAACTTAACAGTAATAAAATAGAAACTATCTATTGTCTTGAAGCTACATTTCAGTTAGTGAGTTATATATTAAATAAGTATTCATACTAATAATTATATTATTAAAACTCCATGAATAAGCTTAGGAAACTATGAAACCATATTATAAGAGTTCCATCTGCATGAGTTAGAAAATCTTACCTAGGAAATTGAGATTTCACTGTGGATTGAAAAAACAAGTAAGATTGCCTCAACTGAATTCTTTTTGAGGAAAGAAAAGATAGTGGCCAGTAGTTTATGGACAGTATTTAAGGCCATATTTTTTATTTCCTAAAGAAACATATTTTCTGCAATGCTTGTGTTATCTCTGAAAACAAGTCAGAGCTGAACATAAACATGAAAATGTGTCTACTGCACTTCCCATTAAATCCGTAGTTACACATGAAGCACGGCACACTTTCGGGGTCACTTTCCTTCCTTTATAAATTTCTATAAAATAACAAGTGCTCAATTCTTTTTGGTACAAGATTTATAGTCTTCCTGTTCACTGTACTAAGAAAATAAATGGGCAAAACATTTGATATAAGGCTATTTTTTTTCCATAGAAGCTGGTGGCTGCTGAAAGATTCAAGGCCTTTAGTTGAAACAGAAGCACCTGATCCAGAGGGGTGAGTGGTTCACGTGCCCTACAGCTCTCACACCCAGGCCCCTTGCTTTGCTCTGCCCCCTTCATCCCTTTCTATCCCATGGACTGGGACAACTTGCCTCTGTCCAGCCAGGTTATTTAGTGGCCACCGTCACCTATGATACTGTGACAGTGGTGCAGCCGTGTGCTCCCCCCACCTTAGTCTAGTCACTCTGGATATGTCTGGGCACTCTGAGGTGGCTCTGATGTGGATAAGATCAGGCAGGAAGGAATGTGGACCCATTACTTAACACTCCTAACCTCTCCAAACCCTAGGAAACTGTCATCGATTCTACGCAGCCGGCCCCTCTGAAGAAACCCCTGTGCCGGCTCCACCATTTTTCTCGAAGACCTGACCACAGTCCATCTGAAGGGTTCTGGGTCTGCACTTTTTCCGTGAATTGTCCCTGAGACAAAGTGGGCTGTCCTAGAGCCCTACCCCCATTGGACCCATGACAGATCCCAGGCTGCAGCTGTTATACAGACAACACAGCCCCACCTCCTCAGGTTAGTCTGAGAGGCTTCCTTCTCCTATGCAGGCGCTTGGGCTTTGTGAGAATAAAGCTTCAGTCCCGCAGTCCTGTAAATCTGCTCGTGATTTATTTCTCAGGAAGCATGTGCTCAGAAGTCCCTGTAAATCTTCTTAAGATGGCTATTCCAAGTAGAGTGAACCAAGTGGTTTCTCTAAAAGAAACGGCAGCAAACACCAGAGGCTGTTAGCTCTGAAGAGCTGCAGAGCCCGGAGCCCATGCGATGAGCCACAGAGGGCAGTGCCAGCCCGGCCCGGTAAGGAGTGCGGGACAAACTGCGGCGTCCTGATGGCGTCCAGCCCTGTCTGCCATCACCTGGGACCACGAGCGGACCCGCACATCTCCAGTTCATGATTTCCGTCGAATCACGTGGAAGAACCCTCCAGGTTTGGCGACAAGGTGACCTCACCCCAAACAGGGGCCCCAGCCATCCCAGACCTGGCCCTTCACCACCAGTCCTTTTCCATCTCCGACTCACTCATGAGTTGATTTCAAAAATTACTCGGAAGGACTTTGAGCTAATTGTGTTTTATTTCAAACCACCAATTCCTGGGCAGCAAGGGATTGTGACAATTTGTGGAATTCTATATATTGCGAATATATGAATATATTTTTACATTTTAAAATATTTAAGCAGAAAATAACAAATTGCTGTTCAGAAAATCAACTATAAAGTCCTTCCTGAACTTACCCAGAAATAGCACGTTCCAGATCATATTTTTTCTGATACATAGTAACACATATCGTCTATGTTATCTAAATATTACTAGGCATGCAAAAATTCTATTGAATAGAATTTCATGTCACTGGTTAATAAAATCTCAGAAAAAAATATATAATGTGTCATCTCTCCTTCATATGATGCCCTGCCTTCTAAAGTCATACCATCGATCACAGACATCTTTGGGAACATGTGTCAAAAACTTACCAGACACTAAAAACAGATGTTTTCTGAGATATTTTACTTTCTTCTTTCTTTGTCCTTCATGGAGCAATTTAGATTTCTGCATGTAGACACTCATTTCTTTAGTGCACTCAAAAATAGTTCTGATTTTCAGTTCCAGCAATATTTATTCTTTAATATTATGTGTGTGAATCTCACTTCATCATCCACATGTAATATGCCTTGTCCTGTCAATTTTGCTCAACTAAATATATTCTAAATGCTTATTCCATTGTTGTATAACCAGTTATCTCTGTTCTAAGCCACTGTACAGAATTAATTTTCATCCTTGTACCCTTCTTGCATTTGTTCTCAGAAAAGCTTTCAGAAGGGAGCATCTTTGAATATGCATGTTTTCATGGCATTGAATTATTTAATGTAGTTCAGAGCAGTATTTCCTTCAGTGACAATCAGGTTCTTTCACACAATCTGTAGACTCTGTCTAGTGGAAGAATGCTGTTTTAACTCCCTCTCATTTCAATCTACATCTTGGTAACCAACACCCAACTCTATGTTTCTTTTTCAAGTCATGCCATCTCCCAAGTTCCTTTATTTATTTCCCTAAGTTCTCTATGGAAAAGGACCTAGAATGCAGTAGACACTCAACTGATATTTACTTAATGTCTGAAGGAGTAAAGGAGTAGATGTTGATTTTTTTGTGACACTCTGGTAGGTGTCTTTGGACATGCTTGCATGACTCCTGATAGTCTGTATTCTTGTAGCTTTTCACTGCAGTACCAGTGGGGACACTGTATTGTTCTTGCTCATCTATTTAAACCAGGTTGTACATTGTAAGTATGAATCATTTATCCTGCCCACATATCGTGCCTCTGGTGAGGGAGTCATATAGTTCAGAAAAAGAATCTCACTGTAACAAGCTAAGTAGAGAAAGAATCCAAGTGGTTCATCTCCTTTTTCTACTTTCTATTTTTTTTATTTTCTTCTTCTATTTTTAAAAATTTTTATTAGTACAGGTTCACAATACATGAAGTTCACTTTCATCTTAGGGAGTAGGTACATGTACATAACGCTTGGTGATTCTTTTTTATTCCCCTTTCCTTCCTCACCCACCTTACTCCCTCTATCTCTAGATCTCATTTCCTCATTTTCATTATTATTGTTATTATTAGTATTACTTTGTTTCATATTAATGACATATAATGTTTATCTTCATTGTGGTGTTGGGGACAAGTAAATGATACATTTTAAATCTTTTTATTTCCTTTTCTTATCCCCTCCTTTTGCCCTCAGTCTCTTGAATCACTCTCCATTTGTAAATGATCTATCTCACTGTGTCTATCAATCTTTTATTTCTCTATTTACACTTTACCTTACTCAAATGAGAGATACCTTATAATATTTAAGTATTGTATCTGATTTATTTCACTTAACATTATATTTTCCTGGTGTATTCATTTTTCTATACATATCTCAAATTTATTCTTCTTTATTTCTGAGTATTATTCCATTATTTCACCCATTCATTTATTGATGGACATAGAGGTTGATTCTGTTATGAATCATGGTGATATAAAAAAATTGTTATGCATGCATCAGTGTAATATGATGTCTTTAGCTCTTCAGGGAAGATACTTAACGTTGGAATAGCTGAATCAAATTGAATTTGTAATTTTAGTTCTTTGAGAAGTCTCCATCCTGATTTCCATAATAGTATACTAGTTTACATTCCTATAAACCATGTAGAAAGGTTCCTTTCATTGCTGCAGTCATGACAGTATACCTTATTTGATTTCTTAAGGCATACAATTCTTTCTGGTATAAGATGAAATCTTAGTGTCTTCGTTTGCTTTTCCCTAGTAGCCAGAAATGAAAATTTGTTCATGTTTGTTGGACATTTATACTACTTTTTTTTTTTGGTCTTTTTGAGACAGGGTGCAGTTCAGGTTGGCCTTGGGCTCACTTTTTAGCCCAGTCTGGTCTTGAACTTGCAAGGATCCTCCTGCCTTAGCCTCCCGAGTGCTAGGATTACAGGAGTGCACCACCATGCCCAGCCTACTTCTCCTTCTGAGGATTTGGCTCATTATTTGATGTCTTTTAATTTCGAGCTATAATTTTTTGGGTACTGTTATGGATTAAAAACTGGTGGTCAACTTGGCACCAGCTGAATTAAATCGGCATGGTGCTGCATTTAGACAACTCACCCGAAGAAGGTTGCCAGCATAAAGAGAGATGTGGAGAGGAAGAGTGGGGGCATTGTGGGTTCTCCTAAGTGCTGCTGTTTGGAGCCATTGGTTCTCCTGGAGGACCTTGTCAGACTGGCTCCCCAGTATGACTTCGGCCAGTATCATCGGAGGAGCTCGGGACCTCATCACTGAAAGTGGCTGCGGTTCACTTTGGGGAGCTCTGGTCCTTAGGTTAAGCATCACTTCCTGACTCCAGAGGGGAAGAGGGTTGCTGTTTAAACTCCAGGAGAAGTCATGCTGGCTTCCTGGCATGTACTTGACTGTTCTCATCGTCAGAGGAGCACGGAACCTTGTCGCTGAGGATTGCTGTGGTATTTTCAGGGAGCCCTGGTTCTTATTTGAGCATTGCTTCTTGGCTCCATTGTAGAACCCTCAACCTACTAGCACAGCTCCTTCATCCTGCTGGCATAGACTTTCTAGCTTCCACTGCTGGCCTTTGGGCCTTCCCAGAACAGACTTTGGTGTTGTGGACAGATTTCCTGCACTTTCTTGTGACTAACAACTGGGTAACCATCATAAATAATATTATAAATTCTGTGTCCTGATTGTAATCTTTCTCCCTGAGACCCCTGACTATAACAGGTATTTAATATTATAGATACTAGTTCCCTGTCTGAAAAACAGCAGGCAAGAATTTCTTCTTTTTCTGTCAGTTGTCTCTTCAACTATGCTAAGTATTTCTGTCACTGTGCAGAAGCTTTTTAGTTTACAACAATTCCATTTATTGATTCTTGCTGATATTTATTTTGCAATTCTGTTCATAAATTCCTTGCTTACAGCCATGCATGGTAGCTCACGCCTGTAATCCCAGCACTCGGGAGGCTGAGAGAGGAGGATTGTTGTGAGTTCGAGACCAGCCTGGGCTACAAAGTGAGCTCGAGGCCAGTCAGAACAGCATAGTGAGACCCTGTCTCAAAAACATAAGGGCTGGAGATTTGGCTCAGTGGCCTAAGTACCTGCCTGGCAAGTGCGAGGTAATGAGTTCAATACCGGTGCTGCAAAAAAAAAAAAAAAAAAATTTTCTTGCTTACATCTATGTCTTTAAGTGTTTCACCATTTTATCGTCTAGCAGGTTCATTTTTTTCTTTTTTAATGTTTAGATCTTTTATCTATTTGGATTTAAATTTAGTATGTGGTGAGAGTTGTGGGCCCAGCACAATTTTGTGCATAGATAGTCAATTTTCCCAACACCATTTATTAATAGGCTACCTTTCCCCCAATGTATGTTTTTGAGATTTTTTTTTTGAAGATCAAAAAGCTGATGTGTCTGGGGATCCTATGCTCTGTTTCATCGATTCTCATGAAAGTTTTTATGCAAATTCCATGCTGTTTTTATCACTGTTGCTTTGAAATCTAGTTTCAATGTATTCTGGTGTTTTGCTTTGTTCTTGTTGCCCAGGATTGCTTTTGCTATTGTGGGTCTTGTCGGCTTCCCTTTAAATGTTAAGATTTTTTTTCTCCAATTGTATAAAGATGCTGTTGGCATTTCAAATGGAATTGCATTAAATCTATGTAACACTTTTGGGAGTGTGGCGATTTTGACAGTGTTGTTTCTGCCAGAGGACATTTTTCCATTTGCTGATGTCCTTTTAAATTTCCTTTTTCAGCGCACTAATGTTTATCATAAAGGTCTTTGAATCCCTTGGTTAGGTTGGTATTTAATTTTTCTTGGTGCTATTGTCAATGCTACTTGTGTGTGTGTGTGTGTGTGTGTGTGTGTGTGCGCGCACTGATTTTATATCCTGCTGCATTGATGAAGTGGGTTATTAATCCTAACAGTTTTAGGTGGAATTACTTGGGTCTTCTTTGCATCATATCATCTGCCTAAAATATTAATTTGACTTCTTTCTTTCCTACACATAATTCTTTTTTTGTTTCTTTTCAGGACTCACTAATATGCTCTAATATTTCAAGTACTATGTTCAATAGGAGTGGTTTATAGTGGGTTTCCTTGTTTTGTTCCTGATTTTAGAGGGAAAACTTTCAGTTTTTCCCCATTTAATGTGATGTTGGTTTTTAGTTTGTCATAAATGGTTTTATCTGTTTTGGGTAAGAATGCTGTGTATCTATTTTCTTCAAAGTTACCACGATGTTCTGTTGGATTTTGTCAAAAGCTTTTTCTGTATCTACTGTTATGAGCATGTTACTTCTCTCCTTGCTTCTGTTTATTAACTACATTACATTTATTGATTTGTGTATGTTGAAACATCCCTGAAGTCCTGGCATGAAGCCTTTGTGATCATGATGTATGATCTTTTTAATGATGTGTCACATTCTATTAGCTAATACTTTATTGAGGATTATTTCATATATGTTCTTGGCCTATAGTTTGTTATTATTTATTTGTTTATTTATTTTATTTTGGCATTTGTTTGGATTTCTGATTAGAGTCATCCAGGCTTCTACAATTAGTTCTGAAGCACTTTTTCCCTTTAATTTTTATTGAAGAGCTTTAGGAGAATTGGTAACATGATGTAGTTAAAGTTTTTGTAGAATTCAGCTGTAAATCCATCAGGCTCTGGCTTTCTGAGTTTTTATTACTGCCTCTATTTCATTAGTTTCTTTTGGGCTGTTTCAAATTTTTTGCCTTCTTAGTTTAGTATTGGCAATTCAGATCCACCTAGAGAACTGTAAATTTCTTCAAGATTTTCCAATTTGTTGGAACACAATTTTTCACGGTACTTACTATCTTCTGCATTTTAACAGTGTCTGTTGTGATTGTACTTTTTTCATTTTTAATTTATGTAAGTCTTTTCTCCCTTTGTTTTGGCAAGTATGGCTAAGGGGAGCTCAAGGCCAGCCTGAATGGCATAGTGAGACCCTGTCTCAAAAACACCAGGACTGGGGATCTAGCTCAGTGGTCTAAGCACCTGCCCGGCAAGCACAAGGTCGTGAGTTCAATCCCCGGTATTGAAAACAAAAAAAAAAAGTATGGCTAAGGGATTGGGATTATCTATTTTGTTCATTCTTTCAAAGAACCAGCTTAGATTCCTTGATCCTCTGTGTTGCTCTTTTAGTCTCAATTTCATTAATTTCGGCTCTGCTCTTTATGATTTTTCTCCTTTAAATGAATTTGCATTTGGATTGTTGTTTATCGAGTCTTTTGAGCTTCCTCATCAGGTTGCTGTTTGAGCTTACTCTGTTTTTCTAATGTGAGTGTTGGCTACAATAAGCTTCCCTGCTAGGACCGCTTTCGTTGTCTCATATGTTCTGGGATGTTGCCCTGGTACTTTTGTTTGCTTCTAGAAGTGGTTTAATTTCTTCCTTGATTTCTTCTGTGATCCATCGGTGTTCAGGAGTATGTGATTTATTTTTTAGGTGTTTCTAGATTGTCTGTGGTTTCTTCTGTGATTGATTTCTAGTTTTGTTGTGCAGTAGTCTGATGGTAAACATGAGGTGATTTTAATTCTTTTATATTTACTCAAGCAGGTTTGTGTTCTAGTATGTAGTCTATTTTGGACACTATTCCATGTATTACAGAGAAGAATATGTGCTCTGTTGTATTAGGGTAAAACACTCTAGATATGTGTTAAGTCCATGTATATGTTCAAGGATGTGGTAAAGCTTATAGTCCTTTATTGTTTTCTCGTTTAGTTGATGCATCTTTTGGAGAAAGTGGAGTATTGAGGTCAGTCACTATGATTTGCTAATGTTTATTTGATCTTTTGTGCCCATCAGTATTTGTTTTAGAAACATAGGTGCTCTGGTATTTGCTGCATTTATACTTTAAAAGGTTATCTTTTCTTGATGGATTATTCCCAGAGCTAGAATACCGTGACTTTCTTTTTCTCTTCCAGTTTTAGCTGGAAGTTTATTTTTTCTGAGAGCAAAATTGTTACTCCTTATTTTGGGGGTCATGGTTCATGAAATATTATTTCTGTTCTTTAATTTTTAGTCTACAATATCTTTTTTAATTATAACTGTTTCTTGAATGCAGTAGACTTTTGTTTTCCACTTTTTGTTGCAGTTTGCCAGTCTGTATCTTTTACTTTGGAAGTTGAGGCTATTAACATTGAGACTTATTACAGAGGTGTTAATTTGCATTCTCCCTTTGCTAATAATTCCATTATTTTTCTTCTCCCTTTTTATTTTACTCACCTTGCTCGATGTATTTACTACATCTATATTTTGGTTTTATTGGCTTTTTTTTAGCTGTCTAGGATATTTTTGAATGTTTTCTGGAATACTGTTTTGGGATTCACAAACCTCTTGCGTTGATTTTCATGAATGCCCTTAGTTTTCCATTTCTTGAAAGAAAGTTTTGCTGAAAATGTTAATCTGTATTAGAAGTAGTTTATTTTCAGGGCTTGAAATACATCACTGCGAGACCTTCTGCCCACTAAATTTTGTGTTGGTAAATTTCTCATTCATGTCTTGAACCATTGTGGTTAACTCTTTCAGTATTTTTGTTTCTCCCAAATCCACATGGTTCATTTTGTGTGATAATTCCACAAATGTTTGAGTCACGTCCTATTGAGCTCACCAAGTTTCTTTCATTCATCTTTGATCAATTTGTAAAATGCCACTACCAGGTGTTCACTTTCTTCCTGTTTGTTGATTGCTGGATCTGCACAGGAAAAGTCTGCCCAGGGTCCTTTGCCATTTAGTGTTCCCATGTTCATGTGTGTGTGTGTGTGTGTGTGTGTGTGTGTGTGTGTGTGTGTTTGTTCCTGTTTTTTTCCATTTTAGGTGCTGAGGATTGAGGCCATGTGGGATTAGGATAGCTCGCAATTTATATGAGGGTCTTTTTTAGCTAGATACTATCTTCCTATGCTGTCCTTTAAGATTCATTTGCCCACAGATAGTATTTACCCCTTCTGCTATTTATGTTAAGTGATCTGAACTCTTTCCTTGTGTTTTGATAAAAGAACCCTTTCTGGTTATAACCGTGTCAACAAAGTAAGTTATACATTGCTGATGGACCTTGGATTTCCATTTTCACCCTTTATCAGTGCCCTTTCTGGCCCATTTTCACTTGTTATTAGCAGTTGCTTAGTGATGCGGAAGGAGAAACAGAGGAAGGAATGGGAGAATGAGTGGAAGAGGAGTGTAAATCAGTAGGGAGAAAGGTAGACAGGAGGAGTAATACTAGTTTAAAGATTAGGTATGGGGTTAGACTTTCACAGAGGTATTTTGGTCATATTGAAGTGTTAGTGTTGGGGGGTTAAGAAGATATTTGTTTGGGCAAGGACGAGTTATGGAAGGAAGGACATGTGCTTTGGGGTCGAGGAAAGCTATGAGTTCGCTGGGTCCTGTTGATACATCTGCGTACTTGTGCAGTGGAAAGAGGCAGGGGAAGACAGCATGCTGGGTAAGATAAAAAAGAAATGGAAGAAAAAATAGGAGAAGGTCAGCACAAGAGAAGACAGCAGCGAGGGACAGAGTAGCATCAGGAAAACTAAAATCTTGAGAGAAAGAATCTAAAAAGTGGGGCAAGCAAGTGAAATATAAGAAAGCAGTAATTGCCATGGAAACTTGAATTGAAATGAGCTAGGGAGATAAGAGGGAGAGAAAATAAACACTAACTAAATCAAAGCGTTAAAAAAACAAACAAAAAATCTGGTGGGTGTGGGTCAGATACTCCAACAAGAGAGCTCGCCTGTGATTCACATGTGGCTGCTTTGCCATTACGCCTGAGTGTTCCCACAGTATCCTTCTTGCCTTGCTTGTGGTCTGCTTGCAGGCAGCCAGACCAAAGTCACCTCTTTTTCTTCACACTAAAAACCCAAGCAAAGCCACAGCAGCTTTCATGCAGAATCTCATGCAGTCTCCGGGCTTAGCCTGAACTCGCCCACCCACCCCAGGCATGATGGCACAGTCTTTGGTCAGGTTCTCTGTCGCGCAGGAGTCCTCACCTTTGGCCGGGCTCTCAGCCTGGCAGGGGTTCCTGGGAACCTGTATTCACTCACTAGCAGGGTGTCTGCAGGAATCACTGGTTGCATTCACTCATGGACACAGGAGCATGGGCATAGGTGGGCCATTCACTCTCTGCAGAGTGGGAGTCTGCAGAGTCCATAGGTGGCAGTGTGCACCCCTGGGAACCTGCCGGCCCTAGTCATGCATTTGTCTGTTCTCTGTCCAGGACATGTGCACAGGGGGTGTCTTTAGTGTTCAGTGAACACTGGTGAAGGTGCTGCAGGTTGCAGTGTTCCTTGGTGCTGGGAGAGGTGATAGGGAAAAGAGACTGGTAGATGCAGTCTGATCCAGGAGTTCAAGCTCCTGGAGTAATTGTTCATTGCTTCAGGGAAATTGGAATGTTCTCCAAATCCCTGCTTCCCAGAGCAGGGAGGCTGGAGCAATGTCACCCACCTGTTAGTGGCTGACTCCTCTCCTCAGTGACCTGGGTGTTAGGTTGGATCTACATGTATCATCTTCCTGATTAATTTTCTGGTACACGGTACAAGACCCACTTGTACCCACTCCCTGAGTACATGCGGCTTCAGAGAATCCACCCTGAATGCCACTGATACTCCTCCTACTCCAGTCAGCCGTGCTATACCAGACTTATGTTGTTCCTGTTGTTGTAGTTTTGAGACAGGATCTTTATATAGTTCAGGCATTTGTCGCTCAGGTAGAGATAGTTACATTCTCTGCTGGACAGAACAAGCTCTGAACATGATTATTCTATGCGGCCTGCATTCCTCATTAATGAACATAGGTGTGGCTAAATTACAATCATGAAAAAGAAGAACCATGTGAACATAATTTATATGTACGTGGTAACTTTGTACCTTTTCTGTACACATAAATCCTCCAACTGCAACCACATTAATGAAGAAGAAGGTGAGGGGAGAAGTGGAGCGGCAGGAGCAGCAGAAGGGAAATGAGAAGAAGAAAAATAAAAAGAAGAAAAGAAAGTCACATTCTTCCATTTTTACAAAAGTTTGTGTATAATTGGTATTGTAACTTACTTAATTTTTAAAGTAGAATTCATCAAGGAAACCGTCTAGATTGAATGTTTCATTTTATGAAAGTTTATATACATTCATTTATTTAACAAATGTAGGGTTACTCATTTTTAATCCTTCATAAGGGAATTTAGGGAGATTGTGTCCATTAA
This sequence comes from Cuniculus paca, assembly GCA_004365215.1. NCBI lineage: Eukaryota > Metazoa > Chordata > Mammalia > Rodentia > Cuniculidae > Cuniculus > Cuniculus paca. The sequence goes on along the minus strand of RJWT010005860.1, from coordinate 4,885 downwards.
ATAATTAATGTATTTCATGGAACTTATCAAATTTTTGGATAGTAAGTTGTTTTGATAGTCTATTTTTTTACTTATAATGTACTTAACATTGATAGTGATACACATTGTATCATACCTGCAAGATGTAAACTGCATCTTCTTTTTCCTTGGCTAATCTGACTAGAGGCTTCTGATCTAATATGAATGCATCTTGAAATAGCACTATGTTACCTGTCTAATTGTATTTTTTCTCTTTTCTATTAGAGACATTCAATTTATTCTTTTTATAAAGCTTCTTAAGTTAGAGGTTTTGGTTGTTTAAGGCTGATTTTATCTATTTCTTGTTTTCTAATGTACTTATTTAATACAAACATACGCTTTGATACAGTCAGAAATAGGGAAGTGGAGTGAGCCGCTCCCATTCCTTCATTCATTTGCACACGAAGGACGCGATGCCCAGGCGGCAGCGCATCATCAGCTCCACAGCGGTGAAAACGAGGGGCTCCTGGAGTCAGGGGAGTCTGACCGCAAGGGGAGGCACCTGAAGTTAGGGGTGTCTGAGTCTTTCAATACTGAAAGCGTGAGTTGCGTTGAGGCTCTTTTGAGAGTATCTCTTCCTGAGTTCCTCCGTCTTCTGTTTGTGCCTGCTACCATCCCGTGATTTGCAACAAATGTAGCTACTCAGCGCTTGCAGTGTACCCTTGGCAGTTTTCCCTTGCCATACATGAAAACCTGGATTCTATTGGCGCACTCGACTGTAACACTTTGGTAAACTGTATCTTCATTTCTTCTTCATTCAAGATATTTAAAATTTCTCTAGATACTTTTGGTCCATAGATTTTCATGTACATGAGGATTTTCAAATTATTATGTTATTTATGCATTCTTTATTCTGTCACATTCTAACAGCATATCTTGCGCTAGTTCTATATTTTGATGTTATTGAAGATCTTTTTTCTTGTGTATAAACTGGGTTCTCTTTTTAAAAAAATTCAGTCTGACAAACTCACTTTTAATTGCTGTGTTTATTCCTTTTACTTTCTAAGTAATTATTGATATATTTACCTTTCTTTTGCCTCCTTGTGTACTTCTTCTGGTTTCAATTAACCATTTAATAAATTTCTACTTCTTGAGGCATATTATTTATATTTCTGTAAAATTTTCTTTGATTATTTCAATATACAGAAGTTTGCAATATACTTTTTAAAATGATATAAATCCACCTTTGAATTACATTTTGCATGTTTTTTAGTAATCTTATAACGCAATACTTCTTATTCTCTCTTGTTGCATGTCAGATTGTTGTGATTCAATTATCCATGATCTATAATTACTCAGCACATTATTATTCATGTTTTTACAGTTATTTAGATCAGTTAAAAATAAAAATATTTTACTTTACTTCCCTTTATTTCTTCATTAATGTTCTTTTTTCTTCATATGCATACAGGTTTATAACCTACATAAAATTTTTTGAAGAATTTTTTTTGTTTGCATTGTTTGCAAGGAACTCTAGTTGGTGATGAATTCTTTCAGATTTTGTTTCTCAGAAAAAGTTTTTATTTATTCTCCATTTTTGAGGAATAGTTTCACTCAATACAAATTCTAGGTTAGCAGTCATTTTTCCCTTCATTTGCACATTGTAGAGTTACTACTTTCCTGTCTTTTTACATACATGGCTGCCTCTATATTTCATATCCACTGACTTCTTTCAAGTTTTTCACTTTTTCTTTTTTTTTTTGTAGTTTTGCATAGGAAATGTGTCTCTCTGTCCCTATATGATGTGTTTGTGTTTGTTGTGAATTTACTAGGTGTTTCTGAGATTTCTGAATTGGTAGGATGGCATTTATTGATAATGTTATGATATGTTTTGGTCTGTCTAATTGCAATCTCTGGTTTTCAGTCAGTCTCTGAACTTTATATAAGAATTAACTAGGGGCTGAGGATATGGCTCAGTGGCACAAGTGCCTGTCTGGCAAGCACAAAGTCCTGAGTTCAAGTCCTGGTACCAAAAAAAGAATTAATTATACTGTAATCATATATTTATAGTAAACTTCACCAACCTTGTAACTTCTTTCTAAATTTTTCCATTTGTTGGTTTGTGTCTTTTTTCTCCTTGCAACCATTATGTTTATTTCTCTTGGAAGCTGTTATGGAAGAATCTACAGTTCACTGACTTCTTCTCTGTCAAATAGTCTACTCATATATAATTTTTATTTCATCTATTCAGATTTTTCCTTTGTACCTTTTTTCTTTTGATACTTCTTTATTGTTTACATGTCTCAGACTACATTAGCTGTATGACATTCCATGTGTTCTTTTTTTGATTAGAATCTTTAACATATTAGTCATTATTATTATATCAGTCATTATTATTTTAAATTCCCCATGTGTTAACACCTATTTTATATCTGAATCTGGTTCTGATGTTACTTTCAGTATCTTTCTGGTTTGGACTGTGTGTTTGTGTGTTTACATATTGCACACATCACGATGTTTACTTGAATGTCAGCGATGACATTATAAGTACTGTGTTGGTTACTTTTTTCTTTTGTTGTTGAGACTAAATAACAGACACCCAAAATTAAGGAAAGAAAGATTTATTTAGCTCACAGTTTGTGGAGGTTTCAGTCCATAATTTGCTGGGTCCAAGGTAGGCTCATGGCAGAGGGCAACAGTTCATGGTGATGGAAAACAGCAAAAACAAGAGACAAAAAGGGAAGAGCACACAGAGAAGACTCTGTTATATTATATGTAGGCCACATCCACTTGGGTGCAACACTCGTATCTGTAATCCCAGCATTGGACCCATGAATCATTCACAAACTCTAGAAACCTGCCCCCCCTGACTGCATGAGGCTTTGGGGGGACATTCACACACAAACCATAACATTCCACCAATGGCCCTCCCAAGACTCATGCACTGCCTTTATACAATAGACATTTAGTCCATCTCCAAGAGTTACCAAAGTCCTAACAGTTTCAGCATTGCGGAAAAGTCCAAGTCCCAAGTCTCCTCTGAGACAAAAGGCAAATTCTTAGCTGTGAGCTCCTGTACAAATGAAAAGAAAGTTAAGCATTTCCAACATTCAATGACACAAGATAAACATTACCATCCAAAAGTTACAAACAGGAGAATACAAAGGATTGGGACAAAAGCAAGTCCAAAATCCAGCAGGGTAAATATTAAATCCTATAATTTCATATCCAGCACTAAAGCAATCTGGTAGTGAGCACTAAAGTGTTTGAGTGACTGCATTCCCATGGCACTTCTGGTGCTTATTGCTCCCAGAGCTTCTCTCTTGGGCTGACTTTGTTCCCTCCTGGCAGGTTTCCTTAGACAATCTATCCTTGTGGATTTTCCAAACTTCTAGGTTCTCCACTGCACTTTTGGCTTCACACTCACAGCATCACACACTTGCCTTGCAGGGTACTCTGCTTGGCCTCTCAGGTCTTCTGAAATTGGGGTATGTCTTGGTTACTTTTCTCTGTTGCTGAGACAAACACCTGACACCTAAAATTAGAGAAGAAAAGGTGTATTTAGCTTACAGTTTCAGGAGATTTCAGTCCATAATCAGCTGGCTCCAAGGCAGGGTGGCATGGCACTGGGGCAACACTTCAAGGCAGCAGTCAGAGCAAAAGAGAAAACAAGCCTCTTCTCCTCCCTTATGTTGTACACAGCCCACCACCCCTACCCCCTTTTGGGGTGGGTGTAGCAATCATAAAATCTCTTTGCCTTCCTTTGCACAGGATGAGGATATTTACAAAGTAAGAACCCTGGCTCCCTGCTGAGTCTCTCAGTTAAACTTCTAAACTTCTCAAGTTGACACAATGTATCAACCATACCAGGGTGGAAGCTGCCTTTACCTCACAACTCTTGCATCCTACGTGGGCCTAAAATCAGCACCATTTGGATGATGCTGAAGTCTGCTGCCAGTTGGGGCAGTAGCCAGGCTTTCCTTTCTCTTACTGTATGGGTTGACTGCCTGGATCACTGAGCACTCTGAAGCTGATTGTGAAGAACAAATTCTCTGTGCTGCTACCATTCTGGAACCTGGTGTTGCTGCCACCATTTTGGAACCTGATGCAGCTTCTGCTACCACTCTGGAACATGGTGCTCTGTGTCTTTCTCCTCAAAGCAAAGTCTTTCACTTTTGCAGTTCTAAGGCTGCAAAATGTGTAAACTTGCTGCTCCTTGTGATGCCCTTAGGCCATCTTTTATTTTCTTTGCTTCCTTCTCAGTAATTGAGATCTCGGCTCTGTTTTTGCAGTTCACAGCTTTACTGGAGCTTCTTTTCTGGCCAAACTCATAACGTATTAAATCATCCTGCTCTGCTCTTTGCTCTCAATTTGCAACATAGATCTGGTGGAAAACCCCCAACAATAACCATACCATAACTTCAACATTCACGTGCTTTGAAATTTCTTGTGCCAGATTAATTAGTCCACCACCCTTAATCTTAGTCTCAGGCAAAGTCTCTGGACATGAGCAAAGTGCAGACAAACTTTCCACCAAGCCATAACACACATCATGTGGAGTCCAACAGCCAGTGCAGTCCTTCTTCCCAAGAGAAACCTACCAACTCTGGTCTTTGCTGGGGGGATTTCTAACAACATTTTGGTCCTGTGAGCTCTGACCAGAATCTCTCATACAGAATACCATAAGGCATTCCAGTACTACTGCTTCAGGCAACATCTTTGAACCTTTCCAAACTCTTCTCACAAGCTATTCTCAAAGGTTCTTGAACCACATGGCCAGGTATAGTTACAGTAATAGCCCCACTTCTCTGGTACCAAATTCTGTGTTGGTTACTTTTTTCTTTCATTGCTGAGACAAAATACCCAACACCCAAAATTAAGGAAGGAAAGGTTTATTTTGCTTGCAGCTTGTGGAAGTTTCAGGTAT
>RJWT010005859.1:0-30215 GCA_004365215.1 Cuniculus paca | reverse complement strand
AAATTGCATGTTATCTAAAGCGAGCAACAAACTTGATAGGGATTAGTACCCTATTTTTCAGATCAGAAACTTTAAAGATGTTAAATCTATTTTCCTTTAAATTTAACTCATCTCAGGTTAAGTAATAAGTAAAAAGAAGGTCTTCAAACTCAGATGTAGGTCAATCCAGTGACAAAATACTGCACTCTTATACCCCTTTCCTATCATTACTGATCTCCTTACCAAGTTCAGGCTTATTAAATAATCACCTTCCGTAGGCTCTTAGCAATACTTTCAACTGCACTTCCATTTTATCCTCTGTCATACGTGCTTGTCAATACCGGAGCCCAATATCAGCACAAGTGTTTATTTTCTTCACTCCTGCAAGGCGAATTCTGTAAACTGCCAGAGAAGCCCGAACAAAAATACTGATTTCACTGTAAGTTTATTTTCCGTATCCTTTCAATCTCAACTAGATTCTCAATAGCTAGGAGTACTTTTATATTTATCAATAATTCTCTTCTTGGGAGCGATTTTAAATTTCATCTTTTCTCTGTTGCAGACTAACTTCCTCTTCTCTCAAGAAACTCAACAGATGGCTTTGAGATGAATAGAAGATATCAAATTAGAATTTTATTAAGTTCTTGACACCATGTCTGGAAAGATGTTTTCTTATGCACTCATTCTCTCTCTCTGGTAAAACTGAGGAAATGTTCTATTTCTTTCTACATTAAATCCTACGGTGTGTGGTGGATATTATCCATCCTTGCTTTCTCAGGAAATTCAAGTCATTGTTTTTAACTTTTTAAATCGGCATTTAAACATGATAAAGCTTTTACTATTTTATTTACTTTTTAAATGCATGTACACCCTCAAAGAGGTGAGAGAGATGACGGAATGGAAGGAGGGAGGGAGGAATGGAGGGAGAGAAAGAGAGAGGGAAGTAGATAATTTGATAAAATTACTTCCTACAGTCTCAAATGCTCTCCCCCTACTGAAATTCAATGTCTTTTCCTTCATAGACAGGCTGCTGTGAAAGCATTTATGCTTCTGTCTTTATTTCCTCACCTCTGAGTTACTGCTCAATCTGCTTCAATCTGCTTTCTCCACCTGAAACTTCACCTTGCCTTCTTCCTAGGGCTCTTCTCAATTTTTATTTTAGTTGAACTTCTCTTGATATTAGATGTTCAGCATTTCCTTGTATCTTGGATTCTCTAATATGTTTTTTCTTGCTTTCTATCTCTATATTACATCATTCCTGCAGGGCCTGTTATTTTCTGTTCTTTCATTTTTTTTTACCCTGTCCACTCTACATGTTGGTATGTCTGTTAATGGTGCTTTTAATCCCTTCCTTCTCTGCTTCATGTACTTCCAAGAAAATATCACTCATGACTAATTTCCACTGTATGTTTATGAATCCCAGATCTTCATCTCCAACCGAGATCTCTGTCTTGTGCTTCACACTAAAGTGTTACAAATGTCTTAAAAGTCAGTGTTGAAATCTGAACACACTTTCTTCCAAAACCTTCATTTTCTCTTGTCTTCTTTAGTACAGTGATGACTTCAACTCCCTGATCATCTAAAAGAGATTCCTTGAAGTCATCTTGTCCATTTGACTCATATCCAATTCTTGCCAGTCCTTCCTGTGTGTTCCCATTCATTAGTTAGTAAAATACCATGGTTTAAAATTGTACTATCAAAACATCTGTTGCATTTATCCCTTTTACTACACTTATTGCTACATTTCTGACTTTTTCTCTAGTACGAACTAACCTTTTCTCTTACTGGAATTGGCACCTAAACAATGTCTCTGTCTGTATTCTTACTTGCTTAACTCATCACCCACAATTACCCTCAGAAAGACTTATTATAATTGTGAGTGCATATTAATTATACAAATCAGTCAGCTTCAGTGTGACATGTCACGTAAGTATGCAACATATTTTGATCATATTCACCCTCCTTACTATTCTCTCTAACCTCCCCTTTTCCTCTTCCTCTGAGTCTTTTCCCCTTCCCTTTTACACACCCTTCTACTTGCATGTCCTTGTTTATGTTCCTGGATTCTACATATGAGAGGAAACATGCAGTAATTTTCTTTCTGCATCTGGCTTATTTTGCATATACAATGATTTCACATTCCTGCAAATGGCATGGCTTCTTCTTATGGCTGTATAATACTCCCTTGTGTATATATACTGTATTTCTTTATTCATTATTCCATTGATGAGCATCTAGGCAATTCTAAAGTGTGACTACTGTGACTAGTACCACAATAAACATGTGTATACAGTTATGTCTATAACTGATTTTGATTCATACATATATATGAATGTATATATATATATATATATATATATATACACATACATGCAGGAGAAATATATCAGATAACTTGGTAGTTTTAGTTTTAGTTTTCCTGAAGCCCCTCCCTACTGTTTACTACAGTGTTTTAGTTTTCCTGAAGCCCCTCCCTACTGTTTACTACAGTGGCTATACTGATTTACATTCTATATAAGGTCTCTCCCTCCACATCCTCACCAGCATTTGTAAATTTTTGTTTACTTTTTTTTTCTTGATAATAACCACTCTGACTGGAGTGAGTTGGAATCTCAGTGTAGTTTGGGTTCTCATCTCCCTGAAATCCATTATGGCAGGAGCACTCTGTGCAGCTATCCCCTTGCTGGCTACCTTCTCCAAAGAGCTTAAATCATCACACTATAATGATAGTTGCATATCTATGTTTGCAGCAGCACAATTTGTAATAGCTTAATCCTGGAACCAGCTTGTACACCTGTTAACAGACAATTAGGTAAACAAAATGTGGTATCTATATGTAATGGACTCTTACTTGGCTATAAAAAATGAAAAATTTGAGATATTTGTAGGACAGTGGATCCACCTGGAAAATAAAATGTCAAATGAAATAAATTGCACACACGAGCTTAAATTTGGATGGTATCCCTTATTTGAGTGAGGCAAAGTCCAGACAAAATGACATAGGAGGATAAAAAGAGACAGGGGATGGTTCTCTTGCAATAGGGAAGTGGTCCAAGGGAACAAGGCTTGGGGATAAGGAAGAGGGGGAGGGGAAATAAGAACAGCAAAGACATTCTGTGTACAGTACCGAATAACCCTGGTTTATGTAGACTCCATACGCCTTAACAGGAGTAAGACAAATAATATCAAGAGCTATGGAAAAGCAGATAGGGGAATCAATGGGGGTGGGAGAGGGAAGGGGATGAATTAAAAGAAAAAAAAAGAAGAAGCTGTACTGTGTACACACAGCCACCCCTAAAATAACTGTAAACTGTATGAACTGTAAACATGTACAAATAAAAAATAAGTTTTTTTTTTTAAAAAAGAAGTACTTGTGGAGGAAAGAAGTTGATCACCTCATGCTGGGAAGAAGTAGAGAAAGAGAGGGAAAGAGAAAGAAAGCCGAGGGGGAGAAGAAAGGGCCTGGAAACCAGACTGCACCCTTCCTGGTCCCACTCCAGGGGCCACCTCTTCTAACCGAGCCACACCTCCCATCAGCACATCCCCTGTGAACCGGTCGGTGGGTTCATCCACGTCCACGCATGCGCTGCACATCCCCGAGATTCAGTCACCTTTTGAAAGCTCAACCTGAAAACACATAAGTCTTTTGGGAGACATTTTCTATCCAAACTCTAAGAACATGCAATTCTAAGAAAAACTCTGAGTAGGAAGGAATGCTGTTTTATATATGAGAGGAATGAAATTTTAAAAAACTTCAGTGATTTGCCTCAGGTAAGAAAGAAAAGGACTGAAAAAGAATACACATTGAACAACCCTGACGCCTGGATCAGTACTGCGTTCACTGTCAGCAATTTGCTAAAATTACAAAATTTACATCCACTGTTACATGAGACATGTCTATACTATGCCTAAGAATTACAGCTAAAAATAAAACAAGACAAAATCAGACAAACCAAGTGAAGATACTTTACAGGTAGTGGTGATTTATTGAACGCTTGCTATGTTACTTCCTATTATTTTGATGTTAGTTCAACTATTTGAACAGAACTACTTTTTGACTCATCTCACTTAGATATCATTCACAAATGTGTTAGGGTTTATAATGAAAAGAAAACAGCCAACCTATACTACACTCATATAGAATACAAAATATCTAGTATTTGGATTGGTTAATTTATGGCCATTCTTTTCGACACATTTAATTCATTTTCAGCTTTACCCTGGAAGAATCCTCATTCTGTGGTTTTATTGTTTAACCAAGTACCCTGGCTTGAGAGTTGGAAGTATTGTTGGGGGAGAGGTGAATTTAAACTTTCCAATTATACAGGCTATATAGAGTTCAGATCTGTCATCGAGAAATTGCTAGAAGTAAGAATTCCAAAAACATTCTTGAGTCTTTTTTTGTCTCTTATTTCACTTGCAAATGGATATGGAAGCCATTGTTTGGAAGAATATTTATTTACCTAAACAATGTCGGCAAAGACTTTCAGCTCTCATTGTTTCATAGGACAAGCTTATACTTTTTACCTTTCGATTCATAGTATGTATGAAAAGTTATTTTAATAGAAAAGGGACAGTTTGAAGACCATCTTTGTTTCCTGTTGGGGCATTTCCAGATTGGATGAAATCTAAGGAGAGCCATCTGTTGAATATTTAGTATTCAGAACTGTAGAACTACTCCTGGCATCTGGTTTTGCCAAGTTCTAGCTAAAAATACATATTAAATGGGAATTTTGCTCTCTTTTTTCATTGGTTTTGAACTCTCTCACAAGAGGTTTTATATTCCTTAAGGACAGACATGTGGGAAAAATTAATGTAGGCATTTATTAATTCACAAAACATTAGGATGAATTTTAGGAGAAAACATACTCAGACATTTCTACTTTGAATTATATTATCTCTCCTGTGAGTATTTAATACATTATTTTGAAATAATGATTACCAATTCATTAATATTGCCTGTATCACACACACATACACATCTGTTCTCTAGTCACATTGAGTTGCAATTGTACAGTAAGTAATAAAAAGGCGAATTATGCCAACTATTTTTCTGACTCTTGGGAAAGTATTTTTTGTATTTAATGATTATTGGTAGAAAGTGCAGTCTCTTACTTGCCATCCAGCTCAGACAGACCCCCTTAGACGTGAAACAGCACCCTATTCATTATCAAATACTAAAAGTATCCTAGCAGATTTGAAGTTGCATTAAAAAAATCAGACAAACTAAGTGAAGATATTTTACAGGTAGAGGTATAAATATTAATTAAATTCTTCTCTGCAGGTTATAATCTCGCATGTTGCAGGAATTATTAGAAAGTTTTATACACATTACCTACATTTAAGGAAGCAAGGTGCTGGTTTACTGAAAAAGAAAGTAAACAATCACGTTATATTTTCCTTTTTGAGAATCTACCTAAATGCCAGATTCTATTTATGGGTTATTGTAATTAGCCAGCACATGCCTTGTAATACTGACTAGGGCTTTGAAGACCAAAGTGGAGGATAGCTCAAGTTCTTTAAGCATCTTTTTGGGGCAGCACACTAATGTGTAAGGGAAAAATAAATTTGTTGCATAATTGGCTCTGGTTTTGCTTGCCGAAGCACTGCATTGAAACTGTTTGTGTATTAGGAAGAGGTGGTTCTTCACACAAAAGAATGTCAACGGCCCCACTCTTGCCAGTCTTTAACAATAGGATGGGAGGCAAAACATTTGTCCTGACAATATGGCATTGTGAGAAATTCTTGGCTTATGCACATGCCAAAACTAAAGACGCTTTCCTCTTTATGAAATAAAGGAATCTCTGAACACACGGGGTGGGGGTGGGGGAATAGGTTTTTGATAACTGCCAAGGATAAAGAAGGCAGAAGGAAATTGTGAAGAAAATAAGGGAAACAATTGTCACTGAACATGATTGTGTGGTAAACAATGATCAGCTGTTTATGCTCAGAAGCGGCAGCAGTGACAGCTCAATGCATTCTAGATGTACGGAGGTTTACTCCTTTCTGTGTCCTCCCAGAGTCAGGGTGAGTGCAGGAGCCCTAAAGAGGCGAATTCCAATGTTGAATTTAATGAGTGACTGCGGAGTCCTTAGATACATACATCCCTTTTATTCTGAATCATTGCATGTGACCTTAACTATTTTCTTTTTTAATACATTTAAAATGCATAGAGCCCATATAATTGTGCAATTTTTGAGTGCATAGGAAAAAAGACATAAAGCACTAGGGAAAGCTTTAACAAATCAATTAGTAGAGCAAAATGAAAGTATAATAATGTAATTGCAGAAGTTTTTAAAGGGAAGAAACAACTTCCCTGTTGTGTTTCTATGTCTTTTTGTTTAGATAATGAATATAAATGGCTTTTTTTGTTCCTTGGGGTCTGGCTTTTTTGTTAGGCAAATTATTTTCATTCTGTTAATTGTGCCATATCAACTCCAGATAACACTCCAAAGAAACCTTATGAAAATCATTTTTTTTGGTGGGGGATGACAAAAAGGAGAAAATAAAGGCAGTCAGAGTATCTATAGGAGACTGATTGACATTTAATGATGTTCGTGGAAAGAATACTTACTTTTGTTCCAAGTTCACTTTACCCTATTTTATGCCCACATGTGAACTGTGGGAGAATTCAGTTCAACACGGAGTCATCACATCTCAATTCTGCTTAGAATTCAGGTCACATCATCTTCCCGATGGAGTGCAGTGCCCAGAATTCACTAATGTATCCCTAAACTATAAGATAGCCTTTTCTTTCTTTCTTTCTTTCTTTCTTTCTTTCTTTCTTTCTTTCTTTCTTTCTTTCTTTCTTTCTTTTTTTTTTTTTTTTTTTTGTGTGTGTGTGTGTTGGTGGGTGGATGGTGCTAGAGATTGAACCCAGGGATATCACAATGAGCTACCTCCCCAGCTCTTTCTTGAAGTAATTTTTCTAACACAGGGACTCACTAAATCACTAAGTTGCCCAGGCTGGGCCCTAACCTATGATCCTACTGCCTCAGCCTCCCAGAGTGCTGAGATTATTAGTTGGTGCCACCATGCCCAGCAGATCCTCTTTTCTTTTAAAGGCTGGATATTTCTAGAAGGATTATCAGAAATTAGTCTTTTTCAAGGTATCCTAGGCTGTTTTATTAATCCCTCAAGTGTGTCTTAAGCATCTGGTCCTCCAAAGTGCAGCCCCCCTGTTCAGGTAGGGATCGCCTGGGTTCTGTCTCCAGCCTCGTCATCAGGCTGTCTACGTTTCCCATTCTGTGGCTGGCTCTCTGTCAAACACAGCTCTCTCCTTGTTCCCTGATTTCAGACAAAAGGGTATGGTTTCCTGTAATCCATGGCAAGTTTGATGTAAGCGCCTCCTTTATTTTCTTGGCAGACCCTTCATTTTAATCCTTTAAGGACACTTTCTGTGGTTGACACTGTTGCTGTGACCAGCTCCCCTCACATAACCCCAGTCCGGATCCCTTTCCATGAAATCCCCTTCAGGCTGTTTTTCACTGCACTCGTGAGGCCATAGTCTGCCTATGTGGAGGACAGTTGATCCCTTTGAGAGGATCCTTTGGGTAGTGTCCATTTATCAACCTTTGGATCTGCATGAAAAATATTCCTATTTTCCCCCAGAGCCACATCTTCACAACTGACATATTTGCTATTCTATGATGGAGTTCTTCCTAGGAAAATTAATAACTGCATTCTCTGCTCCATTCATAGGCAGCCCTCTATTAATTTCTTCCACAGATATAAGAAAACAATGGTTTGAAAGACATACATTTATGTAGCTCTGGATTACTCAAGGGAGACAGCAGAAAATATAAATATCTGGGCTGAAAAATAAGAGATAGCAGGATTTGAATCTCAGCTCCATCGCTAGTATCTATAGAACTCTTTTTTTTTCACCAGGAGAATCATAATTGTTCAAGTTATATAGGAACTGAATGATAGAATATATATAACTTATTTTTTTTGTGCTGGGCATACATTTTCCATGACTTAGCAATTTTAAACAAACAAAATCTCAATAGTAGAACTCGCAGCTCCGGTTTGTGAAACTCTAAAGTGTCTAGGTCCAACTCCTACAAATAGCCTCTTCCAGAGGACTTACTGGCTTTCTCTCTCCTTCAGCTATCTTTGCAAAAAGCTGTCCAAAAAGTAACTGCATAACTATTGTGGTCCAGTTACTTCTGGGGCAAGGAAACCAGGTATCTCTTTTCTGCAAAGAAATATCCAAACTTATAAAATCCACTCAAGTACTCTTCAGAGAAGGGTGATTTTGAGATACATCTTAGCTAGAGTAACCCTAATTTTTTTTGCTCAGTGATAACTTCCCTATGTTGAGATTTTCTGGAAGAATTATGTATATTTGTTTCATTCTTTCATTAAAAACTAAATGCCTGTTATGATTCCCCAAATACAAGAACTTAGCTACCCAGAGATACTTCTAACGCATTTAGCATGATTCACTTTATGTTTTCTATCATGAATGTTGAAAAAATAATCCAGAGTTAGCCAATCCACTTCATAGCACTTACAGCATTTATTTGTTTGGGCATTTATCATTGTATCAACACGTGTAGATACATTGGATTTTGCTATGAAAGATACTATTAATTTCACTTTTATTTTTAAAGACATATTTTCCCAATTAAGACTATTATGTGGAATTCAGGTGTTCTTTGGCATATCACTGATTGCAGTGTTTTATAAAAGAAACCTGTAGAATAGGACTTGGTGGGGGGATTTGCAACATTAATGGATAGAAGACAGGAATAAATGCAGTTACAATGTAAAGCGCAAGAAGCCGCCTCCTAAATTTGAGGCTAAGCTTCTCACTGAGGCTGAGCTTCTCATAACCACAAATTGTGGAAGATGAGATCAATCATCAACAGAAAAACCTACCTGATTGGTTATTCTGTAAAAATGATGTCTAAAATCACAGGCACAACATATCAGAAGCAGGGAGAATTCCAAGGTTTGCATCTCGAAATTTTGGAATATATAATATGTGACCCTTGATTCTAACTCTGGGATGGCAAATACATTTCATTTAAGATGATAATTACTATGGACAGGTAGTGCTTTTCTAGGCTAAAGTGCAGTCTAAAATTCAGCTCAGTTCAGTTGGTGAAGGAACCCGCTGGGTTGTCTGGTTGTCTGGTTGCAGGTGGAAAATATGGATTATAACTGTCACTTGTCACCATGATGGCATTGGAGAATGGCAACAGACCATTCTCTGGTGTCATGTTTACTGTGTCTTGCAAAAGTCAGTATTCACAATTCCTGAGGTGACAGTAACAAGTGTGTGTGTGGGGGGGGGGGTGTAGGTGTTGTGTGGGGTACTGGGGAATGCAGCCAGATCTTTCAACTGACTTATAGCCAAGTACTCTACCTTTGAGCTCTTTTTATCAACTCCAGTAAAACTAAAAGAAAAAAACTGACAGTGAAATGAATTGTTTTTGTTCTGTTGCTGATGAATGATGGTCACCCCACTAACAAAGAGCCTTCTGGAAGGTTTAGCCTGTGATTGAAATTAACTCCCAAGATTGGCATAACTGCATGGGACAAACTATTGGTCCATCTATCTGATTGCCCTGGATCTTGAAATCATGATTGAAATCAATATTCTATACATTTTTTATTATCCATTTTGGTTTGCTCACTGGGAAACACTCTACTGTTATGTAGGTTATTTCATTTGTCTGGTATTCATATTTCTTATTATAAATTAACCAGGAGGAGAATTATTTATAAAAATGCTTTGTGCATCAGTGACTTGGAAGTTTAGTTCACCATTATCATTGCAACTGAATATACCCCGCTTCCATCTCTGATTATGCTGATAAAACTAAATGACTACTAAAAACAGTGAAGACCCAAAACCGAATATCAAAACTGTCTCTGCTAGTCTTTCTTCACTGGTCAGCCTGCATCAGCATGATATCTTTCCTTTCTCCCTCTAATGGAATTCTGAGATGAAAGTCATTTATTTCCTGTGTATCTAATTTCAGAGGGCATATATTTGATAATTGCTGTCATATTTGAGAGCCCGTAAGTCATGTATTGGTTGATAATTCAGAATACTGACTTCAGTAGGGAAAAGGCCAATATGTATATGAACTCATAATTATAGATACATATGCTTATATCAATATAAATTAATACCAAGAGTATGCTTTCTTAGTTACAAACAACTTTCAGAAATACCATACAATATGCTATTTTCAAATGTTTAGTACTTAAAACCCCTTTTTAGAGAGGGCAACCAGGCTAGTGGACAAAGGCATTCATGTTAGTCTCTTGGTCCCAGTAAGCCAGTGGACTTCTGAATAATATACAGCTTGCACTAGTGTCAGAGAATGCACATTGGCATATGCCATTTATAATGTAATCAAAATTTGTACTATTTTCTTTTAAAGCCAAAATATAATAAATATGTCAAATTCATCTCTTTTGCAGGGCTTGAAAACTTTATAACCTATGAGACACTTAACAAATTTTATGCTTGCTTAATTGTGCCATAAATTTGCATAGATCAGTGAGGATATGATCATGCTTTTATGCTTGGCTTTGAATATCAGGGGCAAATGTGTATGTGTTTCATTGAATTTCAGGTCGTGGAGAGATATATGATCTATGCTGATAGGCTTTTTTTTTTTCAACAACACATTCCTAGTCTCTGATTCTATAATAGAGTTTTGCAGAAGCCATATATACATCTAGGCAGTGAAATGATTTCTATAAACTTATACAAACTCTGTTTAAGGCAGACCACATCATATGCAATGAAACTTTATTCACTCTAATCCTCATGGTCCAGTTTGATGGCCTACTAATTAAAAAGATAAAATGCACAATGATGGTGTAACAGTACGGAAGACCAGGCTTGTCTCACCTAGCCTATTTGAAAGAGTGAAGTAAACATGCAGTTTTTTTTTCAGAATAAAATTGATCTGTTGCACCATTATTGCACAATTATTGCAATTATTACATCTGTTGCACAGTTATTTAACCAACTCTCATAGGAAAAACAAATCAGTCTTTCTGCTTAAATAGCCTGCGTTCTAGTCTGTGTGTAGTTTTAAAAACACATCATAGGGCATAATACATTTTTAAAAACAATAGGTATTTAAAGACTAGCTTATTAACTTGGTTAGCATATTACTTAGCAAACTAGAAATCGTAGTGATGCATCGTTCTCCTTGATATGTTCTATATCATAATATAGTAACACATGAAATTTGAGCATGTGCAGTTGGATGCTGTATAATCCTATGTCTAGAATATTTACTATCATTTATTATGGAAATAAAGGTAAAAATTCTAATGGTGTCTAGACTGTGGCTGCCATATGAATAATTTATTTCCCTTTTGTTTAGATCATAGTTTTCTCTGGCTTTATCAAGTCTCTTTCTGATTTATCCCAATTTTGTTTCACAATTTTGTTTCAAGTACACACTTTGCTATCAGTCGCTTGTATTCATATTATGAGAAATTTTAAAGTGCCTCTCCTTTTTCCATTCTTTACCTTTTATCTGATTCTATCTCTGTTTTCCCTTTCTAATTTAGTTGGCACAAATGCCTTGTTATTCTTGCCAAACTAATCAGATAGATGAGGATTTTAATTTCAAAGCAAATTTGTGTCAGCATTGCTCGGAAGGAAAACACAGCCAGTAAAGCAAGCTGGGGCTCAGTTTGGTCCTCCTAGGAAGCTCGGGCCTTTGCTCTGTCTGTGGCACCCAAACCACTCCTGAGCAGTCAGACCTTAGCTGACGGCTTTTTGGGTAATGAACCCTGCAGGAAGAGAATGCTGAATAGCTAATGAGCTGTTGGAACTAATACAAATCTTCAAGTAGGTCCTTCAAGAGAATTATCTGTGTCATATTTCACAGCTGTATCTGTAATATGCACTTTAAACTGTTATCATTACTTAATTTACATTAAAAAACTACTTTAAATAGCTGGATTTTGGCCAGGCATGGTGGCACATGCCTGTAATCCCAGCACTCGGGAGATTGACAGCTGACATAGGAGGATTGTCATGAGTTTGAGACCAGCTGGGCTACATAGAGAATTCAAGGCCTGGCTGAACTACATAGCAAGACTGTGTATCAAAAAAACAAAATAGATTTTTAAACATTCACCCCATTACTATTTCATGCATTGTATCTCACTTGAATTTATTACTCTTTCACTAGCCATTTCAAAAAAGGTCCTGTGCAAATCAGCCCCAACATCCTTTAATGTAATATTGCATTCAAACTACTAAGGATTTTGAAATGTGAGTAGAATCAGATTTCCAAAGAGAACTAAGAAATATTTGTACTTTTGCTGCTCATGGAAAAGGAAGAATATCCAACAGTATGAAAGCTATGGATATCTATTCCTTATGTAGGCATGGATATCAAAGGGGGAAATGAAGGAAAAATAGTCAGGTTTGAGCATTTATTTATTGAGCATTCACTACGTGTGTACTACTGTGGGTATGTGCAGGGTACAGTGGAAAAAATAGTGACCAAATCAGAAAATGCCTCTGAACTCATTCACATTTGGGAAACAGAAAGGTGATCAGTAAATAAATAAAAAATAATTTAACTAAATACACAATTTTTAGTATGATTAAAGAAGCATATGATAGGATGTGGGAGAGATTTCGAGAGAACCTGCTTTTCTCTAGGAAGGTAGCATCTAAGCTATAATCGTAAGTACCTTGTGCTTTCCAAGGCACTCTTCTAATGTAAAAGCTTCCTCCTCAAACCTTAAGATACTAAGACTTTAAAAATTGTTTGAACTCAGTGATTCACGGTGACACTGTAAACAAAACGATTTGTGGCTACATATTATCCCAAAATTCCTACTTTTCTAGGGCAAGTTTTTTAAACTTGGTAAAATATAAAAATAATGCTAACTTCAAAGAATTATTAAGAAGATGCAATTATTTCTTCCTTTCAAAGATGTTCTCTTTCACCATATTCTCCTTGCTGCCAGTCTCTGTTTTCTATTTCCCTTCTCTGCTCATTAGTGAGGTGGTTATTTGCCTCTTGTGGTTCAGGTCTGTTTTTCCAGTCTTTCTTGGAACTACTATAGACCTTCCTGTATCCACTCTGTCCTGTTGAGGTTAGTGATAACATCCATACTGTTTGATGCATAAGTCAGTTCTTACTCAGGACTTGGAATTTTACTTGGTATCTCTAGGTGGTATCTCTTGGTATCTCTCCATATCCAAAATGTTGCTGTGTATAGTTTCTGACATTTTCTCAGCCTTGAATCTTCTGCTAATTTACATTTTTTCCTGAGTGAAGGTCTGTCTGTCTGTGTGTCTATCTACCTAATCTATTTAACCATCTGATGACTTCCCATCTTACTCAGATTAATACAGATACAGAAAAGCCTTACACAATCTCATCTCCCGTAACTATTGACCTTGCTTGCTATGTTTCTTTCTTCCATCGTCCTCATTCTTTCTACACTGTCCACTGTGGAGTTTTTGCATTGCTGCTTTAACTAAGTGGGTCGCTATGCTCCATATGCCTAATTAGATATATATATATATATCTCCAAAGTATTGATCATCCTATAACATAGCAAGTATTTGCTTAAATTATCTCTATCTGCTACTAAGTGTATGAACTATGCAGCTGGGAAGTTTGACCTTTCACTGCTGAACCTCATCATTGTAAACAGGGTCTCAACAGAAGCTTTAAAATGATGACATAATGACCACTGTCTCTTATTCAAAAAGTCCAGAATTTTATACATTGTACCAAATAAGTAAAATAATGAAAAATATGGCAGGGCAAATATATGCTGTTCAGTTAAGTCTACAATAAATAATAATTATTTTACTACCATTTTGAAAACCTCTTAATTTTAAAACCAGGTCAGGTCCACCCTGGAAATTATGCAATCTGGCTCCATAATGCTTTTTCGGAAAAATCAAGGCTCAAAGATTTTAAGTGCTAATGCAACATATGTTGCTCATTCAATGTAAAGACAGATCTATCCATGGCTTCCAAATCAGGGTCCTTCCACGACATCAGATCAGTTTTCTGAGTAGTCATAGTGTCTTGTATTTCATTCTACTGGAATTATCAGTCATGTCATATCTTGAGTCCTTTTGATAGTCAAAATGCATCCAGAGAGATGCCAGTAGAATGATTACTGGATTACCACAAACATACCAACTCACGTAACTTTTTGTTTGTCTCTTTTTCCCTCCCTCTTTCCTTGCTTTTCTCCCTCCCTCTCTTCCTCTTTCCCCTCCTTCCTCTCTGCCTTCCTTCCTTTCCTTACTTCTTTCTAGATGGATTCTTAATATGTGGCCCAGGCTGGTGTTGAACTTCTGGGCTCAAGAATCCTCCCATCTCAGTCCTCCTAATCTTGGTATTGCAGGGCTGTGCCACCATATCTGGTTCATTTTTCTTTAATCTTGAAGTAATAAAAGATATTAAGAACTATGTATAAAAATATAAACGTATCCACTATCTTCTGCATGTGGTTTAAAGAGATTATATTAATAGTTCTCTGAACAATCCTATGAGATTCTTTTTGCCCCCTATTTGAGGTTAGACAGTTAGCATCTAAGGAGCTAACTTGCTTGTAATAGCAAATAAAATATCAACTCAAAGCTACGGTACCTTACCTTGTGTGCTCACTTCAGCACATATACTTCCTCTGGAACCTTGTCTTTTAAAAAATGCTGCTATTGTGAAATAGATTTAATCCACTTCAGAAGCAAATTTTCCTCTAAAAGTGTTTTTTAAATCAATGGTATAAAGTTCGAAAACATGTCTTATATCTATATCTCAAATCTAGATAAATTTTTATTTTTAGTTCTTCTTTATTGTTTGCATTTTGTCCAGTGAGTCTGTGTTGTGGAGCTCTCCCCAAAAGCTAGGAAGCTTCTCCTTTGATTTTGCATGTTTCTTGAAGATATCAACCTGTCCTCTACTTCACCTTTTGTGCATGATGACTCACAATTCTATTACAAACTTATTTTTAGCTTGTCATTATCATCTTATTGAGAGTTGTGATTTCCCCAAACTCTGAACAATTGCTCCCCAATTTTTGCTAGAGAGAATTTCTTAACCTTGACTTAAAATTTCTAAGGACCCCAAAATAATGTTTGTCATTGGAAACTGAGAAATCATTTTAAGTACAAGTGACTAATACAAATAGATAGATGGATAGATAGATGATAGATAGATATTAAAAGTAAAGGTTTCTGAATCATTGCAATAATTTGGGATAAAACATAGCTCTTATACTATTCAAAGTGACTACCTATTGAAATTTAACTGAATTCAAAATATTGGAGAAAATATGAGTTATCTACTATTGTGAGTTTGTGAAATCTTCCAAATTAAAATTGATTATCTATTTAATTGTGATGTTTAGATCTTAAGCCACCATTTTTGAAGGATATTTTGCATTAATATCTAATTGGTTTTATCCCCTACGTTGATTTCTTTTAAAAGACTTTTTACTTTTTTCTTTGAATAAAAGATTAAAAATTCCCTCTCAGCCAAATAGGGTATATAGGCATCTTTTTCCCAATAAAGTATAGTTTTTTCTATAAATTATGTATTCAAATTGACCAAGTTGTTGTTGTTACTACATTTTGATGTCTCTGTTTCACTAATGCTGTACTGATATTCTGTTGTTGAAAGTGACTGGATGAGATCAGCTTTCCACTGGCCAGTTTCCGAATGTAAACCAATTGCTGATTTACACAACTTGTGCTCTTCAAGAAGGCTTCAAAAATGACTATCCTTCCAGTTTTCAGCTGAGAAAACTCAAGCTTAGTGAATATGATCTCTTGGTTCACAGACAGTGAAAGGAGGGGTTAGACTTGATTTCAGGATTTACAGGATGAGCAAAATGGTTCAGATATCAAATACCATGTTTATATTTTATGAATGTAGACATGGTTCAAGTGGTTCTTTTTATTGTTAGAAATGAAAATAACTACATTTCATTTATATTATTTCTGTTTTTTTGGTTAAATTGTTTAACTCCTTTATTCTAAAATGTCTATAGGTAGTACATGAGAGCAGCTGTATTTT
This sequence comes from Cuniculus paca, assembly GCA_004365215.1. Taxonomy (NCBI): domain Eukaryota; kingdom Metazoa; phylum Chordata; class Mammalia; order Rodentia; family Cuniculidae; genus Cuniculus; species Cuniculus paca. The sequence goes on along the minus strand of RJWT010005859.1, from coordinate 14,187 downwards.
TTTTTTCTATTAGAGACATATGTCTATGGCCAATTGTTATGAGGAACAAACACTTCCATTAAAATATTTGAGATTCAGAAGTGTAAGTTAACCAACAGTGAATAAAATTTAGTCAGTCATGGTAAAGTTATCACTTATCAGATTAAACTAAGAATAAGTGCAAAAATAAGGCAACTGCCTTATTATTCTATTATCACATTGACTAGTAGTCTTTTCTATTCTGTATTCCCATAAGCTAATTCGTTAACACAAAATAGTTGGGTTCAGTAACTTTCTGTACAAATATTGACACAAACCAGAAAAATATGCAGTGATTTTAGTAAAAGAAATATATCATACTTGTGCAGTGTTGTATAAGAAAGTGACAGTATGTAAAGAAATTTATGTCAAGAAAAGCACTGTTGTGAGAAAGATCTTTTTCCAGATGTCTCTGTTTATAAAATAAATGGAACACATATAGACTAAATACTAGTTTCTATAATATATATTTATTTTCACACCTTTTTATTATTTGGTTTAATGATAAGTGTAGTAATTTTTTCTGTTGATTTTTCTTTCATGTTTTGCCCCAAACTGCTTAAGGCTAAATATAGAAAATTCGTTTATTTTTTTCTAATCTTAACATTTGATGGAATCAATACGTCACTTTGTTCTTATAAGGACAGTATTTTCATAAAAGCAAGTTTCCCCATAATGTTGCTTTTTAGTTTTTTTAGAATTTGTTTGTACAACTCTATATGTTCATCAACACTTTCTCCCATTTTTATTTAATAAAATTCTTCATGGGCTGGTACTGCAATTCACAAAATTTTTATCATTAAAACCTTTCTAGACTTGCAAATATATGTTGTATTATGAAGAATTTCGTTTTCAAGCACTGATGTAATCACTTAAATCGAAAGTTCTATAGTAGTGGCTAACTCTTAAACTGCTAGATGTTACAAAAACACTGAGATAACAGTCCATAAATGTGTATTTCTTTATGCAAACCACTTTTAAACTTTATTTTTTGGAGTTACATAGACAAGGAATCTGGAAAGAAAAGTTGTCCAATAGAGCTGTTTAAATTGCTTCCTCATTTCCAGATATTTGATATGTCAAAAAGGAAATAGCCTCTTTGCAAAACCATTTGCATAGGTTTTTGTTTGCAAGTGGCTGCAGAGTGAAAGGATGAATCATTCTGTTAGAGCTCAGTATTTTCGTGGTGTACTCCCTTATGTCCTGATTGAAATTGACTTGGGAATTGAAGGACAAATATGCATGGTACATTTAAGTCTCTTTTCAAGGACACAGCTTCATTTATGTTTTTCCAACATAAAATTTATCAAATCTTTGTTGATCATTCCCTCTGATATTGGTCTGAATGATGAGACATGTCATATAAATACCATTTGAAATATGTTTTCCTTTCTCTGTATTTCTTTCTATATCTTAGCTATTCAAACTGAGACGGCAACCTCAAAGGATCACATATGATGTCTCAAGTAGAAGTTGTATTAAAGATGACACATATATCCCAACCATATAGATAAATAATAACAATACCAAATTTCATATCATTTTTAGGTCTAGGTATGAAAACTAAAACAAATTAACATATAAAATATCTGATATAAATTAAACTTTTGTATGAAAAATAAATCAGCCTATAAGATGTCTGATATAAATTAAATTTTTACCAGGTAACCTGTAACTCATAAAAAAAGAGAAATGAGACATTTTAAAAATCGTTTTTTGTGTGATACACATATTTGTACATATACATTGATTTTGCTGTTCTTCATTTTAAATCCCTTTACCATAATATTTCCAAACCAAGTTGTTTCCTTGCAGCTATTTCAATAAAATAAAATAGAATATTATTAAACATTTGATTTATGTATTAAAATTATTTGCTTTCTCCCTCTCTTTATAAGTAGAGGGGATCTTTATTTTTTTTATTTTAAAAAGAATAAAACAAAACAAAACAGAACAAAGTAGATCAGAACAGAACAATTCAAGCAGCACAGGACTTCAAAACAAGACAATAGGAAATCAGCAGTGGCTACCATACTGTCTCTTGTTTTCTTCAAAGTAGCTGTCCATACCTGCACACATATTGAAATAAAATATAGAAAGGATATTTATTCACTTCCCATTTAATGATTTGTGCTAAAGCAAATTATAATAAATAGCATACTTTTGCTTTGGTTTTTTCATTATATGACATCTTCCAAAATACACTCTCCACAATCCTAGATGCCTAGAGTTGGACAGCAAGGCCTGAAAAGAAATCACAACTGGTATTTCAGAAACATTCAGTTTGCTTCCTTTCTCTTGTTTCATATATGTCATGGAACTTAATTTTGTAAAATATTTTGTGAAAAGCTTTTCGTCTGAAGGTTATTACCTCTCACATTCACTATCTGTAAAAGCTAAAGTTAATACATAAAACTTAAACTGACTGGAAGCATACATATGAAGGACATGGTTTTTTAGACAGACCTATGAAATCACACTTGTTTTACAGGCCATGAGAATATACAGTGTGAATGAAGTCTCTTCCAATGTTGCATAAAATGTGCACATGTAAAGGTAGGCTAACATTACTTAAAGTCTTTAAATTGTAATAAGATAAAATTTGGTTCTATGCCTTGAAAGAGAAACAATAGATTCTCTCATATGTAGTCTTCTTCTCTGAACACTTCTTTTTTGTACTATCCTTAGCTGATCATTAATGGTGCCCTGGGTTGGAGAAAATAAAAGATTTCACAGTGGGTGATAAACACTGTGTGGAGAAAATCTCTCCCCTTTGTATTTCTTTAGGAATTTGTGTCTAAATCCACATTGTCTTCCAGATAGTGATTTAATTCATACCCATCTGCCTACAGTGGCATGCTTAGACCATGAAATTATGTGGATGTGGAGGCATGCTTAAATAATAACCTCAATCCTTTGATCATGAAAGAGCTTCAAGAAAATGAATATAAGGTTGTAATAGGGTAGGCAGTGATTTTGTTTGTTTGTTTTCCACAAACAAAATGTAAAATAGTACATTTACTTTTTGTGATTCAGCAAAGCAGTAAGAATTTGTGATCCTAAATAGTATTCAACCCCTATAATTTGCACTCCAGTTCCCCTCTTTTCCTTATATGTGAAATTTGCTATTTCTTGGCTCTCTTCAAGTTCTAGGATCCTTTTGTACAAATAGTGATGAAGGACACCGGTGAGGATTGTATGAACTATGGGTAATTTAATGTGAAATATATTATGAAGAGTCAGGAATGCATATTGACTTTCAAATATTCACAGAGACATGTATATGTTTGTATGTATTTCTATATATGTATGTGTTTCTATCTCGTAGTCATTTACACTATATTTGGTAAATAAGATTTGATAGAATTCACTTTGAAGAGCCATAAAGAAAAAAAGAAAATGATGTTTTCTGCAAGACGAGTATATTAATCTGGTCTTGCTCTGCATTAAATTTTGTTTGTTGTCAGTAAGATTTTATACATGTCTTCACTTGTCAAATTCCTTGATTTTGTAGTAACCAAGAGGCAGAACTGTGCCAGCCATAAGGCAGTGGGAAGAGGAAATTGAACGACCCTCCTTGTTGCCCAGTGTCCCATGATACTTGATTCTTGCTGTCAGATAGGACTCAATTCGTGTCATTAATTGTAAAAACAAAGATGCCATGTGTTCAGACAGATGTATGTGATGGACATTTTCCATTTGTACTCTCATAGGCACTCTACTCTTGTAGTCTTTGACTCGTCCTTGGCAGGCTGACCTCTGTGGACTGATTCCACTGGACTTTGATTCCGTGGGGCCAGTAGGACAAAGGCAGAATAGGAGAGGGGCTGCTGCATTTGTTCCTAAGTAATGTCCCTTTCCTGCTGGTCCTGTCTGGCTAAAGGCTGCCTGGGTCCAGGCTCCTCCGTCCAGACCAAAGCTGAGAAGAGGCTCCAGCCCTCACTGGACTCAGAGCTTTTTGCAGTCTTTGCTGTCTTTCTTAACCTGTCCTTTCCACTGGTAAACAGTTCCCTTCATTAATATCCTCTCAATTGAGCCTTTTCAGTGTGCCATCTGATTCCTGACACGACTTTGAATGATAAAAATGTCTTCAATGGAACAAAACTAATGATTTCTTTGTAGAGAGGAAGGAATAATAGATTATTCAACTCCAGGGATCAATAGCACTTAATGTCTCTATTTCTAAAACCAAGACAAGCTGTAAGTGATTTGCCTGAATTTCTCTCTCTGTGATTAAGAATTTATTAAAATGCAGAGTAATGCTATGGCTTATATTTGAGAATGACTGATGTAACCATAGTAGCTGGAGAAGGAATAACAGGAAAGGTAGAATCATTTATATGGAAACTACTGTGTACTTTAGGTAGGAGATGAGAATAATTGTAAGAGATTAATAGGAGGAAAAGTTTATGAAGAGAAAAAAATTTATTTCAGAAGTAGTATAGACAATGATTAAGAATGTTCAGTTTCTTGGCACCTTTGTGATCCTGAATGATTTAACCTTTCTGGGTCACAATTTCTTCTCCACCTATTTAAAATTAGTAAAATAATATCAGTCTCATAGGGGTTTTGCAATAAATAAATTGATATGTAGAAAGTACATACAATAGTTCCTGGCACACAGTAAACATAATATCATATTCATGTTTAACATTAGTATGTTTATGCCTAGAGTAGACAGAACTCATCTGAAATAACATATGCAATTTGTTGGAGTGTGTGAATTTTGTTACCCTTTACTGAAGTAAAGGGTATTAGTAAGAAGTTCAGATTTTCAATGTTTTTATTCTATTCTACATATATTTTTCTTTCAGTATGACATGGCTATCATTTTAAATGGTAAATTTGCTTTGAAGAAATAAATGTTCCGATATTCTCTAAATAGAAGTTGACTTTAATATTTCCTAGCTTATGCATTTCTCAGGATTCTGGTACAGCTGGCCATGGGGAACCCTGATGAATCTGACTCTCCTGATTATACTTTGAGCTTCTAGAAAAAAAAAGATCTAGATAAATCATTTTCTGCAGAGCATCCATTTAATTATTTACCAAATTAATTACTTGAGATTTGACTTTTCTGATTCCTGTTTCCCCCATGCTTTTATTATTATCACATTTTATAAAGTTTATTTCAAAGTTTTCTTTTTTGTTCACATATGTTTGAGTTTCTACTTACAGAGTTGTACTGCAAACTAGATCTAGTCGAGGATGTCTTTCCAGTTGATAGTATGTACTAGCTCTTTGAGGTTACAGACAGCTTCATTTTCTCTCTCTTTAAAACACTTAGGTGGGAAATGTACTGTTTATCATATTTTTGAGACAAGTCTAGGCATAAATTATTAAAAAATCATTGTACTTGAACCTTTTGTTTGTAATTCTTATATATAGTCAATTGAAGTGTCATCTGGAACTTTATATCACATATATGCACAATTCTTTTCTCATAGGGTTAGGGTTATCTAACCGGCAGCAAAGTTCTTTCTGAAATAATGGGTGAAGTTAGTATTTGGTGGGGGAGGGAGCTTCTACCACTTGATGATTTGTCCTTCTGCTTCTGTGACAGATGTAGGTCTTCCTTTAACCTTTATTATTTGAGACAACTTCAGTGTTTCTATTAATACCAATCAGCTTCCAGAAAGAGGGTGATGTATGATTTGGGGAGAAGAGATGATGATACCAATCATGGCTTGAGTTGAGGGAAGAGAACGTGCTATGCATTAGCTGAGGTAATCCAAGTCTGATAAAATATTTCTCATGTTTGCATTGTGGCTCATGATTCTGAAAAAGAAATCCAAATTTAAGTAAATAAATAGACTTGGAAAATATTAAGTCTTCACTTCATAGAAACTAAAATTCTAATACTGTCTTAACCCAAACAGAATCTGAGCACTCACACAGGTTCAATACCATATGAATGTTAGAGATGCCACCTAGGTTAACTTACCTTATGTGTGGGCTGTGTTTTATGGGTCCTGGCCCATTAAAAACCCTGCTGCCTTTATTCCAGGACTGTTCCTAAACTCAGACTGAGCTCTATGACCACAGGAGCTGCATCTCTTCGTCAGGTTAACGTCATTAAATTTTAGCAGTATGCTTCAGTTTCCAGTGTTTATCTTCTTGTTAGAGAGAATTAGTTATTAAAATAATACAGCATGAAACAAATTACATCTCAAGATTACTTCCTAATACTGTTTTCACTGGATACCTTAATTTTTGACACTTCAAAACTCATCAGCAAAATACCTATTAGAGAAAAGGACACATCATTTTACATGTGGAAACTTTACTTTCCTTCATTTACAACTGGTTACTTTGCTAATTCCCACTGGGTAAGTTTTAAAAACGTATACTGTGGAACATATGGCTCAGGTCTATCAGAGTCCATTCCTACCCAGATAAGGAATCAATCCAAGTAGAACACTGTTAACAGAAAATGCTCTTTATATTGGCAATTTTATAATCTATTTTATAATTTTGATTCTTTTTCTCTTCACTTGGCTTACTGTTGCATTTAAAAATAAGTATTTCAGAAACAAGGAATCCTTCTTAGTATTTTCACAATAAACAAGCTAGCTATTTCTTTCTGAATAGAATGCTGTATGCAATTGTGATACCATAAGTTCCATAACTGAAAGGCATTTTTTAAAATGAATTTAATAATAATGAATTTAATTGATGCTACCTTCCTGAGTATATGTGATCAATAATTATCAACATGAGTGAAGATGAGAGTAGTGATACGGCAATTTTCCAGACAAGATCACAGGAATTTTGTTTAGTAGCAAATGTGACTGATTCTTTATTATCATTGCATTCCTCTGTTTTTGTCAGCTCCTTTAATTTGTGTAGCTAACTGATCACTTATGAACACTATTGAAATTTTCTTTTTTCTCTGTGATAAAACCATAGTAAGTTGAGATCTATAGGGAGACACATATAAGCTCTAATATTTCTTGCTATATCTGATTGCAGCATGGAAGAAACCACAGAATAGGGCAAGATAATTGCATTCTCTGGTTGGAGAAGACTGCGTTGAATGTTGACCAACTTAGCAGTAGAAGTTGGGAAGCCAGGTTTCAATCATCAGGCTTTAGAGAAATTTGTGCATGACGATCAGAAATAGAAAGTATGATTTAATTAAGAAATTTACTTTGAAAAATAAAATATACAAGAATTGTTCTATGTGAGGTTAACAATTCTGCATTAACTAATAGCTGTGCCAAAAAGCTAGAACTGAAAGACAAGTAAAATACCAATGAGCTCTCCCCTTAGTGGAATGACTTTGGTTAGGTTTGTCACATAAGAAACATTAAGAGCAAATGTATAGGATTACCCAGAACTGATCATCATGTCACTTTCATATATTTGTGTATTTCTCATCTCAAGCTAAGACAGAGCAGCCAGTTAATCACTCAGGAAGCACAATGTATTCTATCTTTCTTCATGCCCCTTCAAAGTTACCCTTTCCAGCCACATGTATGTTTTGTGTGTGTTTCCCGCAGAGGGCCTATCCTTACCATGGCATTCCATAGGGTGTCCTTGAAATTCTTCTGCCAAGGAAGCTCTTGATTGTGTCCTCTTTGGAGAGCTACTATTCTGTATAATCTACATTGACATGTTTCATGGGTAAATAACAGAGACAGCTTTCTCCTAAGCCTGGCACAGATGATACAGTTGAGGCAGTCTTAAATCTCTGTAGTCCAGGCTCATCCTTCCAGGAAAATAGGAGATTTATGTTTTTGATAAAAAAAAGTTCGGGTTGTATAGCCATCCTTTCTTTTCTCTTGTATTGGAGTTCTAATAATGAACTTTTTTGCTCAGAAAATTCGGGTCTCTTTTTATGGGTATTCTTATCATTAATCAGTAAATACAGAGGGAGAGAGAGAGAAAAAAGAAGGGAGAATAGAAAAAAATGTGAAAGGAAGTTTAAGAAAGTGAAAGAGAGAGAGAGGGAGACATTGCTGGGAGAGGGTGAGAAAAGAGAAGGAAAGTTAGGTTAGATGTGTTGCTACTATTTTTAGCTACATATCACTTCTCATGACTATATTCTGATATCGTCAAGGGGAATATCCTAGCTGTAAACTTTCCATCTCTTTCACTAATTGTGCAATAGTGCATTAGTTTGCTAGGAGTGCCATAGCGCGGTTCTACAAATTGGTGACTCTAACAAGAAAAAAACGTATTGTCTCACATTTCTGGAGAGAAGATGTAGAAAATTAAGCTGTCTGCAGGGTTGATTTCTTTTCAGGCTGTGGGAAAGAATCATTTCCATATTTTCAGCTAGTTCTATTGGTTTTCCATCAAATACTGATGTTCTTTGAATTAGCCAGTAGCATCATCCTGAAATCTGTTTTGAGGCTCACAGGCATTCTCCTCGTGGACTTGCATGTGCCCCAACTTTCCCTTTCGCACAAGGACATCTACATATAGTTAGGCGCTTGTGTAGGGACTTCGTTTCAATTTGATCTCCACTGTAGATTTTAAATACAATCGCATTTTGAGTTACTGAGTTTTAAAATTGCAATATTTTCTTTCTGGAGATACATATTCAATCTGACAATTCAAATATGTCTTTCAAAAATAATTTAAAAGTTGAAGCATTTGAAGTAGAGTTCTACTGCTGCTGTAAACCAAAATATTTCAAGATAGAAGAGGAGATGTTATTGCTCCTTAAAATTAGTAGGTAAGATAATGCACTATCAGAAAGCATGCCTTATCATGGGAAATAAATCTTTGTAGAATTGTAACAGATCTTCCAAGATAAATATAGGGATCATTCCAAGGAGATGCAATATCCTTGACATGTTCTTTCTATAGGTTGGAATATATACTATGGATTGGCTGAAAAAAAAGGTTTATATGGTATTGATGCAGTAGAAAGAGGGAGATAAGTTTAATAGATTAAGGTGAATAAAAGTTTAGAGATGGATAGAAACAATTTCGTTATTTGAAAGGCAAATTGCATTTCATAGATTATAGATGTTTATAACTGACTTAGAAGTCAGAAATGTACACTCTCAGAAACTATTGGGAAGAGATGACGTGTTTGAATTTGGTGAAACCCAAGCACATCATTTATGAATGTCAGTATCCATACCATCACTGTAGAAAACAGATAATCTGTCGTTCTAGGGTAAGGTAACAGAAGGTGACTGTAAAAGGTGGTGAACCTATGGTACCTATGTTATGCTTTTTTCTTTTAAGACAAAAGATGTTAATGTCTGAGTTGTCTTTTCTAAACTAAATCTTCAGTATTCAGGTTTAATGGCAGTGTTGGTGCTTTATGATAAACAAATAGGTTTTGGGTTGCAGTTTGGGGTCTCTTCTCTAAGGGGTTCACCATCACTGCTGTAGATCAACCAAGCAGGAAGGATGTTATAACACATAGGGAAAATATTGTAGCATATCACAACATTCACTTTAAAGAACACACCTTGAGACTTTTTATATGGAAGTTACCACACAATAAACAGGTCAAAGAAAGGCATTTCATCTTTATTTCTTAGGTAAAAGAAAAGTATGTTGTAAATAAAAGAATTATGGACTTGATTTATTACTTTCATTTGATGGAGTAACATCAATTACAAAAAGAACTTTTGGAAATTGACCCTGTCTTGCTTTTTTGCCTTTCTATCCTTCCTTCCTTTGCAATATATCTATATAGGCTATTTTTTTCTACTGAGTTTATTCAATAAGCATTTAATAAGTAACACTGTTCTGAACACAATGATAGGTGCTTGACATATAGCACTGAATAATATCTGGCATGGTTCCTGCCTGTGTGAAGTTTACATTTGAGTGCATTAGACTGAATTTTATAATTAAAAATGTGTATATAAAATTGTGTCCACAGCAAGGAAGAGAAGGAGAAGTCCAAATTGCTCTGTGTACCCTTAAATTAGTGATTTTTAAAAAGGAGTACAGAAAACGATTTTCTAAGAAAAAGAATCAAGCTGATTTCTCTGTTTCAAGTAAGCAATAGCTATTTTAAGATATTGGAGAGGACTTCAGAACCAGAGAGAACAGTGCTTGCAAAAGTCTTTGGCCAGGACTAAACAGATCAAGCTAGATGGACTGTGAGAAAAGGGAGTTTGAAAACTCTGAAGAACCCACAAAAGAGTTTACTGGGTTTTCAAAGGGATGCTAATCACAGTTTTTTTTTAAAGTATTAAGCACCCATCAAAGATGATAAAGACTCGTTATGGTTATTTAAAAAAGAAATAATCACGAGTGCTGCCTGGATTCTTTATTGGAACAAGGCAATCTGTTAGGGTGCTATTGCACTCATCTAAGTGAGAGATAGTAATGGCTATGGTGGTACAATTTTGTGAAGATGGAAGTAGTGGACCATGTAAGTGGGTGAAATCAATAATAGTCAACATCGATGTAAAGGGCAAGTGCTTATATATCTGGGACAAGCAGTGTTTTGATGGTATTGTCTTTCGATGATGTAGGAAAGGATGAAAAAAGCCATCCTGTTTTTGAAAGGAGAGAGGTAGTTGAATCCTGAGTTCAATCTGCATATATGGATATAGATAATAAGATAGCCAAGGAGAAACTGAAATAGCCAGCTGGTCTAGGAAACCCAAAGCAAGGCAAAGTCTATGTTGAGAATAGGATTGTGAGCCATATACATGATAACTGAGTCATTCAGCATCTTAATGTGTGTATCCTGTAGAATGAGAATGGATAGAAAATTAGAGTAGCACAAAGATAGCCCTGCCGTTTAGGAGTCTTTCCCATACATAGCCAAAGTGGGTTGAACCATGGGCCCTATTGCCATTAAAATCGTCAATAGAGTAATGTAATCTTTCTAGGGAAACGTTTCTTCAGTGTTGAAAAGCATTACATGGAGCTTTTCTTGAGAAGATACAATAAGAAAATTTAGGTGAACTCTTGCAAACAAGGGCAAAACTCTATCTCAGAAATAGTAGAAAGTATTAGTGAAAAATTGTCAACATGATTTAATACATACATATACAGACATGTGTGTTATGTCAAAGATTTGTCCTTAGATATTTTTTAAAATTAATTATTTTTTCCCTGTTTCTTTAAAAAAGAAGTTCATTTCCAGAATTAAATGATACAATCTCCATACCAAATCCTAAGTAAAAAGATGTTGAGCATCTGTGGAGCTGTATATCATTGTATTTCATTTTTCTTTAGTGTCTCTCATCAAATGAGTAAAGCTGTAGCAGAGATATTTGTATTTCATTGCTGTCAAGTCACTCCTCTAAATATTTGGCTGGGGACTGTAATCTGAATTATTATGATGTTCAGTCATTAATTTGCTATCATAATTTGATATACTAATGTAGGTCAGTGACAGAACACCACTTATAAGTACTGATAGCTAATAGGAACATATCGACATGAGAACTTGTCAAATAGGCCTTTCATTGTAAATTAAAGAACGTTTGATATATGTCAAAATAGCTCTGGAATTAGACCTTCAGGTCTCTCATTCTCAGCCTTTAATTAAAATGTAGGCTCCATCTGCATAATAAGATTTCTGGTTTAATGTCATTCCTTGACTATCCATTTTAGTTATTGAAAATTCGGTATGGAGAAAGCAGTTTTACAATGATATGCATATTTTGAAACTTTTTCTACAGATGTTTGGCTCCTTTCAGGCTATAATAGAAAAGCAAATACAAGTTTTGCACCCTGAATACTGAAATGCTATTTTTTAGAGTCTTTGTTAAAATGATTAATGAGGCAAAAGCTGGTCTGAATTGCTTCTCCATTGAAATCTTGCTAGTTATTCATTAGATATTTATTAATTTTTATTTGTTTAAAAGTGAGTTGTGATAGTAAATGAAATATTATTTGCACAAAGAAGTTATGTTCCACATTTATGTTTGAAATGCCTGGTTTCAGTTGGATTGTTAGCAATAAATCATCAATTTATTAGATCAATTTACCTCAAGGAATCAAACTTTAGATTTGTTAATGAACTTCATTCACCTCATTAGTACTTGGGCAATTTGCCTAAAGTTGGTGTGTTTTTTTAAATGTTCCTTATTTCTGAGTTTTAAAAAATATTGTTGAGCATAAAATATAATGGTCTTAACTATAGGCAATAATTTTATTACCAAATTCTTCATTCTATATGTGGAAACTGTCAACAAAAAAGTGAAATGTTGAATGATTAGTGCTATCAGCCAGGAATTGTGTTTAGCCCTGGATAAGAATTATCTAACATGACCAAAACAATGAAATGATTGGAAAGGCATAGCATCTTCATTTTATAAATAAAGAAAATGTGGGAGAATATCCACAATTATAGGCTAATATTTCCAACAAAGAGACTCCAACTCCAAACCCAATACATTAAATTAGGAATGTTAACATTAGGAAAATTTAACTCTCGTTGGACATTTTTCAGTAAGTGGATGATGTGTGGGTGTTTGCATTATTCACAAATATCATTATTCATAAATAATGATATTATTCATAATAATGATATTCACAAATATCACAAATATATTCCCTTTGCTTAAAATTAGATTGTTTTGATAAGTGCTTAAATTATATTGTTAATGTAAAATATGTAGGGTTGGTATATAGCAAGTAGAGCTTTTGGAGTGTGAGTAATAAAGTGGGAGGGGTAAATGCTTCATGAAAGACGATTCATTGTAGGAAGTCTGGGGTATTGGACAGTGTGGGTGATTTGAAGCATAGCAAACTTAGTCATTCATGGGAATTTTATTTGCTATTGCAATGAGTTGAGAAGAGTTAAAATAAGGTTGTGGGCATGCCAGAAGCTATTAAACATTTCATTTAGGAAATCTGGAAAAGGAAGAGCAGAACTTTACATTGACAACTTGGAAAATGACAAGAAATACATGTTGTATTCCAGTGTTGTTAACAGAATTCAATACAGTGCTTGCAGAGACTTTGTAAAAATAGTCCCTTAGAGCAGCCCAGTAAGTGAAAAAGTCAGACTTCTTCAAAGTTATAAACAGGGGTGCTGTTGGCTATGGTACAGGCAAACTTGGCAGGGCAAAGAAGGAGGTAGGATTTTTGAAGTCTAGAAAAACATTTTTAAGAAAAATCAGAAGATTCTATGTCAATAACAATGGTATGAAATCCATCAAGAAAAAGATGGTAGGGCCAGACTTACACGTGTTACCTTGATCCATCTGGCTGAAAAAATTAGTGTATCTGTGAAGTGAAAGTCTACTTTCATAAAGTATTATAGTCAGAGAGATAGAATTTGGCCCTGGAACATAAAAATAATGTACACAATCATTTTATTTGTTCAACTACAAACATGCTTGTTAAAAATTTAAAAACTCCAAATACAGAACCATATTAAGAAGCTAGGGTATCAGGAAATGAACTGCCCCAAGCCATCAGCATGGTGAACAGTCTAGTTAACCTCTTTCAGATGTGTACTTTGGCACATAGTGCACAACAGTACATGCATGAGGTTGTATCATGCACATTATTGTTAGCAATATATTTGTAATCATTTTATAATAATTCATAGTCAAAATATAATTAATAATTTGCATGATTTTATGTTGATGGCATGGTAACCTATTTGCAGATTTTCACCTTTTGTTAATCCATTACTTTATGGCTTGATACTCATATTGTTAATTTTTCAGTCATTTGAAAACAGTAAAGCACTTTCATGGTTATATTTAGTCATTCCTTTTCCCTCTTGTGTGATTATCTCCATTATCTTATTGTTGAAGAAAACAATTCTATTCTGGCAAACATCTTCATAGGACTCTCTTATGTATACACGCAATCTGTATGTGTACAGTTCACACATAAATTTGAAAATATTAATGACTTACACCTGCTGCCAGCTCCTTGGCACTGTTCCTTTGAGCATTAATGAACACATCAGAAAAATGCTTTGAAGAAGGTTTGCTTACTAATTAGTTTTACAGATACAGAAACAAAGACAGAAAAGTTAAGTCATGTCTTGGTTACTTTTTTCGTTGCTGGGACAAAACACCTGACACTCAAAGTGAAGCAAGGAAAGGTTTATTTAGCTCACAGTTTCAGGAGACTTCAGTCCATAATCAGGTGGCTCCAAGGCAGGGTGGCATGGCACTGGGGCAACACTTCAAGGCAGCAGCTGGAGCAAAAGAGAGCAAAAGTCCAAGCCTCTTCTCCTCCCTTATACTGTACACGGGCCACCCCCCCCCC
>RJWT010005858.1:8609-30306 GCA_004365215.1 Cuniculus paca | reverse complement strand
GAGATTTGTATTGGCTTTTCTTCTTAGTTTAATACTGATTTATAAGAATCTCTGCCTCTGTAATGATGGGGGGATAGGAGGTATCCTCTAACTCAGTGACTAAATTCTCTCTCTCTCTCTCACCACACAAACACAGAGACATATTTTTCAGAAGAGTCTATAGAAATAGTTTCATGGTCTCCTATTGATCCAAATATTTTAAAACCTATCAATCTTTGAACTAATCACTGGTAAAGATAATGGAATTATTGCAATAATTATCTCATGTTAATTATATCATGGGCAATGAATACTAATGAATATTGAGTATCAGTAATAATCTTCACTATGAACAAATTGAACTTTATTTAAGTGAATTTCAAATGCTCAGAATTAATCATCGGTTTATTGCACATTTTTATGATTCATCCAGTAGTTCTGAGTAATGATGTATACGTTAAAACATGGAAACATCAGAGAGCAAGAGAAAAGATAGTACTTTTAATTGCAAAAATAAATGTTTTATAAATTTAAAAAAGAAACATTTAAGCTCTAACTTTCAAACCTAGAGCAGGATACTTATATAATAATAACAGCAGCTAAGTCATACTTCTTTTGAGAATTGAATGAGGTAATGCATTTAAAACCGTAACTCATTATCTCATCCCGATTTAATCACGGTGCCTCATTTGTTGTCTTCTACCTTCTGTATTCCGAGACATATGCAATGAAAATTATCTTTCAGAACACTAGCTCTCAAAGCAAATCATCAGGAAAGTTACGAAAATGTAATCATTCTTTTGAAGAATGTGTGAAAATGCAATGTTTCCCCAAGTCTATTTGCTCTTTTCATGCACTATTGCTAGCTACCTGTCTTTTTTGCATTAGTCATCATGACCTTAATTTTTTCCTGCTCTTTCAGTCCTGAGCAGCTCTCTCACTACTTACACATGCCAATGATATAGAGTACTCTACTATTGGTGAAAGGTGAAAGTGCTCTATACTTACATCATTTATTTACTACATTATTTTTAATTCAAAGAGGTTTGTACTGGATTTTCTTCTAATGTTGATTTACAGGAATTTCTGCCTCTCTGATGATGTGAGCGTAGAAGGTAACCACTAACCCAATGACTAAATTCTCTCTCGTAATTGCATGTGTGTGTTTTGGTGAGAGGAATACATTTTCAAGTGTTGCTTAAAGCAGAGTTAAAAAGGAAGGTTTAAATATTGTTGTATATAGAATAAAGTAATTCTAACTTGCATGAAGCTGTTTGCCAATATACATCAAAATAGTTTGTTATTGTTTTAATTAATATTTAAATAACACCTATATGGCAAGAAATGTGGCAGGTGTGAACATAAGTGCAAAATCCTTACCCTTAGCAAATGATACTGTATTGAGAGTTACAGAAAGATTAGCAACAACAAATGCCTGCGTGGTCATATGAACTACAAAGAAAAATAAAGCACAGCATAAACAAAGAGAATGTAAGGGCAGAAGGCACTATATGACGAAGGATGACTACTGAGTGTCTCGTATTAATATCATACCAGCAGAAATCTGGAAGAAGAGAGTAATCAGGCTATATTTTCTAGAAGATGGAGGGAATTATGATTAGAAAATGCCTAGGGACATACCACAGTAGATACATGTATTGTTAGCTTTATCATTGCTGGGAAAAGTACCTTATATATATACAATTTAAGGCAGCAAATGGTTTATTTGATGTGTTGTTTCAGAAGTTTCACAGTTGATGGGTTCCTTTGCTGTGGATCTGAGATGTGGCAGAGGGTGTGGTAGAATAAACTTCATGGTAGCCACAAGCAGAGAACAGAGGAAAAGAATGAGCGAGGAAGAGGCCAGGACTCAGATATAGCCCCCAGAGCCATGCTCCTATGACTCCCACAGAAGTGGTGTTTACTAATTTCTCAAGCTGATCAAGTTGACAGTCAAGATTAACAACACTCCACCTTTAAAATGAAAGAAAGAAGCAGTACAGTTGGAACTGACTGGATTAAAGGAGAGGGAATCAGAGTGGTAGGACACATCAGATCATGTGGAGCTTAGTAAAACAAGGCAAAGACTAACTCTTTTTTTGCCAGGGAGATGTGTAGTGATTCATACATTTTGAATGGGAGAGATATAATATGACTCAGATTTCAACATTATCCTTCTACTTGTAAAATCAGGAGGAAAGACTTTGAGGTATCACTTGAAGCAAGCCTGCAACTTTAACAAGAACATTTATAACAGAGATGCCCACATGAATCTTTGTTCATTACTTAGATTTATACAAGAGATATCTTTGGAAATACTTTTTTCTCTGTTTTGGACATGTCAGTATTTAAATGCGTTTTTCTTGCCAATTGGAGGAATCATGTAGTTGGACCTATAACTTCAGATTTTGGGAGAGAGGCCTGGATTGTAATTTCACAGTTGAATGTTCAATGTATAAACATAACTTTTGGTATCATAACGATGGTATTTTAAACAACATACTTATGGGGTGAGATCATCTAAAGATAGATCCTGAAAAATGTTTGTGTTCTTTGAAGTAGGAATTCTATTTCTAATGAATTTACCTAAGGTTATAGCCCTACAGGTTGAAAAAATGCAAACAGATTCCTATACATCACAATACATCACAATGTATTTATTTTATTAAAGGCACATAATTTCAATATTTTAGAAAATTTATTATGGTAAAGCTTTAAAATTTACCAAAGTCTTGATTACAAGTAATAATGACACAATCTGTGTAAAAATGCACATAACTGTACATATAACCGTATATATACATTTATGTATATATGTGTATATATAATTTTACACTAATATTAAGCAGATTTACAATGTACATGTACAGTCATTCCCAGAAATTCTGAAGCTTTCAATTGTATAAGTATTACTTTTTTACTGAAATGCTAATATCTCAGTCTGTGGGAGAATATAGAAATTTTCATGTTATAAACACTGAATTTTAAACAATGGTAAGATACTTTGAAGACAGGTCTTGTACGTATTCGTAGGGCTGGATAATTGTTGAAACACCGCTGTCTATTTTTCAAGATATCATCAGGGAAGCCTAAGCTGTTCTGAGGAAGAGTCTATCAATAACACGGAATCTGCATATAAAGGCAAAATGTCATTTGTATAGTCCGTTGTATGTAAAAACTTAAAAGTTAGCAAAGATCATCACTGAGGACACAATCAGTGTGGAGAATATTAGTGCATATTTGGTAAGTTTTAACGTTCTACATACTGATGTAGATTTGATTTTCTCTGACTTCTGGTTTATGAACCAAGCATAGTTGGTGAAAACATTCATTTTTGTCATTAATACAATCCATGGATACTACAAAATCTAAATCATAAGTGGCTCAAATCAGAAGCCATTTGGGGATTTGATTTTCATATTTTATGGTTAGAAAGTAAGGTATTTTAAAAAGTTTACAATACATTTTTTATTATCTAAAAATAAATTTAGAAAAGATATCCTACTACCATATGCAAATGTTTTGTATAATCTGACAGTTTGGAAAACTGCTTTATAAAATGAGTTTTACAATGTGCTACTTTCTTTGGTAACTTTATGTCATTTTTCAAATGTGTTTAGCCTTGCACTCATATTCCCTTGTATAAACCTAAATGATGAGGAAAATTTATATGGATATCTTCATAAAACTTTTTGTTAAACTTGTAGAATCTCTCCATATGATCCCTCAAAATCATCACAGTACTCTTGTCAATTAAATTATTCTGCAAACAAGAAATCATTTTAAATATTCATAATGAATGAAACATTAATCTTAATGATTATATATTTAGTGTCAACATATAGACATGATTATTCTTTTACAATGAATCTCTTAAAATTTCTTTGGTCAATGTTTTATCAGAATTTTCAAAGTTGACTATGCTAACTTGTGACCATTTATCAGCTCTACAAGATTTGAGGTAATAATATGTATCAAAGTGATTAAAAGACTAATGGACAACAAGCAAAAAATTCTACTATAGCAAGACTCCAAAATACATAAACTTCTGTCTTTGTAACAATCAAGCAGTCATGAAAAAGGACTGTCCCAAATAATCTACAAAAAAACCTGTTCATAGACCTTGTTTCTTCCAATTCAATTTCCTTCATATCCTGATCCATTTGAACTTAAAATTAGCAAGTGTAGTATTGAAGAAATTTCCCACAAAAACGTTGGTATAAAAACATCAAGTTGTATACTTTAATTAGATCATAATTTTTCTTGGGGAGGAATTACTGTCATCTTTGCCAAAGAAGAAAGCATTTTATGCCAAAGTTAACATGACAATCTTGAAATCTGAACTTACCCATTTAGAAAAAAAGCTTGCAGAAAGTGACAGACTCAAATATCTTGCTGCTTAACTTGGGTAAGTCTATAATATTTGGGCAAAATTCTCATTATTTCTTTTATGAATTTGAAAAAGCACTTATTTATTTTTATGTTTTGGAAGTTGAAATGTGTTCCTGAAAGTGAGAAATCCCTTTTACTTCACCATATGCCATCTTGTCTTTTTGACACTCTGAGCCTGGAAATATCACAAGTGTGCAGACTTCTGATTTCCACAGTGTCTGCTGCCAAGAAGGGAAGTGGGTATCTGAAACTCAGCCACGGACCTTGGCAAATTTCAAATTCAGAATAAAACTTTCAGTTTAAAATTGTGCTCAAAAAGTTGAAAGGGATTTTTTATGTCTAATTTGTGTTCTGTTCCTATTGCAGGATTATGAGTGGAATTATTATGGGCTATGCATTTTAAAAGGCTTTTCTTTTCCTCGTTATGGAAAAGTTGCAAAGGGTTAAGAAGAGAATTAAAGTTTTAGTCTTTTACATTCAAATTCAACAATGTAAAGACCGACAGAATCTGTCTTAGTAGTAATGTTGCTGAAGTAAGCACACAGTTTGTGAATTTTTAAATTTTTTTTTTTTTACTGGGAATCGAACTCATGACCTCACACTTGCCAGGCAGGTGCTGTGCCGCTGAGCTGTATCCCCAGCCCTGTTTGTGAATTTTTGATAGTGGCTGCCACTAGCAAATGTCTATTCCGTGAGAGATGGCTTGTTCAGCAGTAGGAATGATTCTGAGGAACACTGAGCTGCACCTCTACGTGAAAAGCAGATGGGACTTGGCCATATTGTGTAATTTGCACTTTCACCGGAAGCCGCTCCAGAGCACAACATGAAGTTACTTCAAATATTTCTCTAATTTTTATAGTAATTCTTAATCCTTTTAAAATAATACCATCCTACAGAATCATAGAGTTTATGATTGAATGGAAGCCATAAGATGTTTATGTTCTAGATACAAAAACCTAATTGAGATCATTTTGTTCTTTCAGGAAACAATATAACTATTAATGATTAGACATTTGCTAATTTGAAAGTTTTCTTTAAAAAGCAACGATATAATCCTTCCGGCTCTAGAAATAATTCACTATGATAATTTAAAACCTTTTTCTTACAAATCAGTAAGCATATAACTAAGCATGCTGAGATGAAAAGAGAAATCTTAATGTCAGAAAGCAACGGCAATTCATGGCTGCATGGGGTGCGAGTGCGTGCTTATCTCAGCAGTTTCAAGATCGAATAGATATAATTCCCAAGGATAAAGTCTTTCTATAAAATGATGTGGGCAGTGGAACTGAGACTTCATATACAGAGCTGCGCTCTGAAAGGGATATAATTTCACTGGAAAGTTAAAAAAGGAAAATTTTCCCTGGAAGCACCCAACAATATTAATATTCATGTATCTCTCTCTCTAATCATCAAAGGAAGATGTGAAGGAAGAAAATTCCTTGAAAATTAAAATTAATTTTATCACATAAACATCAGAGTCTAAAATTTATAATACATATCTGCAAAGAAATGCCTTAAGAAAAACTTACAGAAAAAATAGTTTAGGACCAGAAGAATCCTGAAATTTTTTATTTTTATTTATTTATTTATTTTAATTTTTTACTTTTTGGTACCAGGAATCAAACTCAGGACCTCACACTTGCCACGCAGGCTCCATTCTGCTGAGCTGTATCTCTGGTCCTTGGAATTTTTGGTAATATGAAATATTAAACCACTGCGGAAACACATTTATACAAAATATCATAGAGGAAACTAAGCTATCTATATCAGTAATCACAAATGCAGAAAAAAGATTGAATGATGAAAGAATGAACCAAATATACAGATATTTTAAGTAATAAACAATGCACAAGTATAGTTAGGTATTATTAAAATAAAAATATATAGACATAGCTAAGATATCTATAACAAAATCACTTCATGATTCTAAAACAAAATCTTTAATCAAGAAAGTATTATTAGAAAAAAATGGTTTATAACTAATAGCAAAAGAAAACTAAATCAAGTAATGCAAATATTCAGAATGTTTATAAACCATAGAACATGTTCTAAAAATGATGGATAAAATTTACTTCAGTTAAAATACTAAAAGTTGTGTTGCTTTTTAAAAAGTAATATTCAACAAAGATCAAAATAATTAGTGTTTTTGGTTTTTTGAGACAGGGTTTCACTGTTTAATTCATGCTGGTTTTGAGCTCACTATGTAGACCAAGATGGCCTAGAACTCACAGCAATCCTCCTTCCTCAGCCTCCTGAATTCTGGGATTACAGGCATGTACCACCACGCCTGGCAAGATAACTTTTTACAAAGGAAAATATAATACTAGATATCAATGTACATAAAAATTCTATGGTAATTGAGACAATACTGACCCAGGCCAATAAACATATTATGGTGCCTGTAAGTACTGTATTTAATTTATGGAAGAAATGGCATTTAAAATCAGTGAGGGAAGTTTAATGCAACTCAAAAATTTTATTGTGAAATTTGAAAATATATGATTACATTAACTTTTTAGTCACATCATTAAACATATATACACACAGATAGTCAAGAATCTAAAATAAGCTGGACATGGTGGTGCATGCCTGTAATCCTAGCACTAGGGAGGCTGAAGCAGGAGGATCACTGCAAGTTCGAGGCCAGCCTGGGCTACAATGTGAGTTCAAGGCCAGTCTGAACTGCATAGTGAGACCCTGTCTTAAAAATAAAAAAAATAAAAAAATCTAAAATAACTAATGGAAAACTTTAAATAAAAATACTATTGTCATAAAAGAAAGAATACTTCCTAAGCATGGAAAAGAATTGCAAAGGCATGATAACATATCCATAAATTAAAATTAAAAATGATTTATGATACCATAAGTAATTCAAACACAGTTTCATGGAATCATTAAAAACATAGTATGTAACACAAATGTAATCACTTAAATTTATACAACATTTCTAAAAACCAGGTACAAAGAAATGGTGGAGAAGATGATAAACTTTTAAACTTACATGCGCTTACAAACAAATAAATATGTTTTGGTCATAGATAATCATGTAAATGAATACTATCACAAAGAGATATTATTCTATATCAATATTCCCGAATAGTTTAGTGCTTCTTTCCTTCTTTTTCCTTAATGGTAGGATGTGAAAAGGCACTTTTTCAAAGTCTTCATAAAGGTATAAATTGGAACAGCATTTCAGAGCATAGTTTCACAGTATTTATCAAAATTAAATTAATCACATCAGTTGACCCACTTATCCACCTAAAAGACTAAACATGGAAGAAAAATCATTAGTACATATGAAAATGTAAAAATGGTATTATAATAATTATAACGTTACCAGACAATGCTCTCAGAATGATACACATAGAAATGTTGATTTTTTGAAAGATTTAAGAACTTTTATTTTTACATGATAAAAAACTAATTTCGGTTAGCTTAGCCAAACAAAGGGGAATATGCTTTAAGTAAAGAAGCCCAGAGTCTACTGGCAGAAGAGTAGCTAGACTCACCAAGTGTTTAACCAAAAACTGAAAATATACATGCCAAAAAGTTACTATTTAAGCCCCTAATATTCCTCTACACACAGGATTGAAAATTAGCTTTCTCTGCTCCTCAATTCACATAAAAGATTAAAGCTTTTCTACACCTTTGAATTCACTTGCTATAATTTTAATGTCCTCATAGAGTAATTGTTATCACATCCCAAATTCCTAGAATATCATGGTGAGCTGCCCAATGTAGGCAAGATATCCGTTTAAAATTCAAGACACTCAGTGCACTTAGATTTTACCTCAGTAGTGATACCATTCTAATGAAATGGAGATTATTATGTTTTGGTGTGAAGCTTAAAAAAATATTCAAAAGAATGTATGTATGAGTGTTTGATACTAAAAAGTGTATATCCAATATATTCTGTTTTCCTGATGAAGGAAACACCTAATTTATCTCAATACAGCAATTTCCTATGCTAGGACTATGACTTAAAGAGAAAAGAAAAAACTTTGTAGCACCTGTTGAAGAATCAGAAAATAGATTTAATAGGTGATTGGTTTGCTCGATGGTCAAAGTTGCATGGGGTTCAGATTCACCAGGAAATCTCTAGACGTCATGGATGGGAGTGAAGATGGTAGAATTGGTCCAGAGTTAAAGTTTGCTTTAAGATTTGGCAAAGCCAATTGGGTGGAGAGAAAAAGGCCATCTATAAAGTGCACTTTAAAAACTAGATTTAGTAGAAAAATAAATAAAATTAGGCTTAGATTATGTGATTAGTGAGAAAGGATATGTTAAGGTACTGGAAGTATTGACAAAGTCAAATGCACATGTTCCAGAGTGTAAGAGATTGGAATCCTGAGAGAACAAGAGGTGATGGACGGAAGGTTGGCAGTGGAATTTAAGATTTCAAAACAGAACATTTCCAACTGATGTCAAGGAAGACATTGCTGACATGCAGAGATTGTAAAATTCACAACAGTCAAGAAAGTCAATGAAGTTTGATATTCAGACCATTAGATCGTTTCTGTAGATTTGAATCTTAATTTTGCTAACAATAGGACTTGTGAATCTGTATTGTAAATATGTGTGAAAAGAAACACTGATAGTAAAAGATCCAGTTCTGGGACACACATGATTTGACAATACCAACCGGACAAAACTTAATGGGACTACTGGGTCAGTAATTCTTCTGACAAAAGGTCTGAGAACATTAAAAATATAAAGAAGCTATAGGCATTCATGAAGCCTAGATGAGAGGCAAAACATTCAGAATACATTAAAACATTATTTAATAAATGCTATTATAAAGTATAAATTATTTTAAAAATCTCTAAAAAGCACATAAACTATATTTAACTCCACAAAATTTGAAAATTTTAATACACATACTAATTAATGTATATTTTATTTGGGTTTGATTTCACTCTGGCCAAATCAAGGGCTTTACTTTTACCTTTAATATGTGATCTTATTTCAAATAAGTTTTAAAAAGCCATACATTAAAAAAAGTTTCAGAATGTCAGCTCAGTTTTGTGCTTATTTATCAGTGAAAAGGGAACATTCTAGGCTTTGCCAGTAAGTGGTCCTCTAGGGTTTATTCTGAGACACTCTGTTGTACTGGAAAAAGGCATCACTGTTTTTGTTTTTTATGTTCCTAGTTATTACCATTCTTAGGCAGCATTGAAATAATTACCAAATTCTCTGGCAGCCAAGGTTTTAATGATTGCCTGGTGTATTGGGATATTCTGATAAATGCTAACCAGCATTTGGATAGTCTAAATCCCCCCAAAATAATCATATGCTCTCTAGTATTACATTTCATTTTCAGTGTGTATAAACTGTAGCTTTTGCTAATGTATTTATCAACATCTCTTTTTGTGTAAGATGATGAAACCATCCTTACTTTTTTCTCCTTTTACCCTTCATTTAATATATAATCCACTGTAGAGCTGGTCGCTTGAACTTATTATTTATTTAGATTCTTTCCTCATTCAAAAATGTAGCAATTCACACTTTAAAATTGTATGTCCACTCCACTTATTTTCACATATTTATTCTCTTTGATTGTTGCACTATAAATCAAAGGTAATATGGGAGTTGTTGGTGTGATTCTGTTGTGTTATATGATTCCATTGAGGCTAATTGTAGAGATTATCTTGCTGGCTTTGAAGAAGGAAGTTGCTTTGTTGTAAGAGGTCACACAGGTCTAATACTACCTGAATGCAGCCTCTAGTGCCTCAAAGTGACTCCATGTTTATATTCATTATGAAAACAGTGACTCTTTCCTTGTAACTACAAGAAAATTCCCGTGACAACTTTGAATGACCATAGAAAAAAAATCCTGAATTGAAGATGACTGCAGTCCTACCAACACTCAGTTTCATCTAGGACCTGAACAGATGGCCCAGTTAAATCACATAGACTTTTGATCCATGAAATTGGTAGGAATGAAAATATATATTACTTTTATGCTGCTAAATTTATGGTAAATTTTTACACAATGATAGAAAATTTTTAAAATACAGGAAGAAACAAGATCCTTAGGTGATTTCTTTAATCCCTAGATTTAGGTGCTTGCCTAAGAAATGAACTTCGTTAGTTCATAATTTCTCTTCCTGAACATTACCTTTTTCTAAAAACCTATCTCAGTCCCTTTTTAATCATTAAAATGATATTCCTGGGATTGGATAACTTCATGAGGGTTTCATTAGCTCACAGTTGTAAATTTCCAGGGGTGCAGCACTAGCATCAATGCATTCCTAGGGAGAGGGTGGTGGGTGGCAGAACCGTGTGGAAGAGATCACATTTATTGGTAGTAGGCAGAGCCCTGGTACTGATTGCTGTTTGTATAACAACACTCTCATGAACACTAACTCAGGAATCCACAAAGTCACAAGTCCCTTTCAAGAGGAGGACCCCCATGACTTAAGGACCTTCCCAAATACCCCACTTCTTAAAGTATCCAACACCTCAACACCATTCACCATCGTCACACTGGAAACCGAGCTTAAAATACATGAGCCCTCGAGTGACAAGTACCAGTGAAAGGTTAGGAAGGCCATTACCACTTTCTTTAAGGACAGCAGATCTTAAGTCCATAATTATAACCACCTTCTCCTCATCACTTATTGTTTCTCCCTTTCTCATCTTTTTGCTATTATATTAAAACATATTCTAAACAATATTGTACTGGCTAGCTCTTTGTACAATTTGACCCCTTTTCACTTCAAGATAAGGTATTTTCTAAAGTATGCATTTGAGAATATTGTGATTATGTGATACATTTTAAATTTTTGATGGTCACTTCAAAATTGTTGTTTATCCTGATTTTAGTAAAAAAAAAAATCTGGCTCCTAAGTGATGATAATATTTTTAACCAAATAATTTTTGTCCTAATTTTCTGCCATCAGTGTGTCACTGTTCTTAACATTTTAAAATTTGGTTCACACTTCATTCCAATCTACCAAATATTCTGTTGAATCTATCCAACATTTTCAATTTGCAATTTCTTTATACATTCTGCCTCAGATACTTCTACCTCTTCAAAAGTTCCTTTTCACATCCACCTCCTAGATGCACCATAATTCTGTGTTCATCCAAATTTTCCAAATTATTTGTCATCTATTTCATACACATTCTGTTTTCCACAGTATAATATACAGATTTTGTACTGACATTGCTATAACATTACTTGGGTTTGTCTGGTCCCAGATAGCTCATGAAGTTTGCAATAAAGCAAGTATTTGTTCCTTTCTTGAAAGAGTACTATTTAGAAGTTTATTACATCAGGTTATTCAGATTGATGATGTTCTTACCGGCTCTAGAGGAATAAATTCTAAGTGGCTACGTATTGAGATAACATGTTGAGATTCTCATACAAAAGGAAGAGCAATATTGAGGGACACTTTTAGTCTGTCACACAGAGTAACCTAAAGAATATTCCTAAATCTTCTGGGGTCCTGAATTATTATCTCTTTCCATGCACAGTAACTTAGCAGGTAATAAAGAATCTCCATGGTAGCCTTTGATTCACATTACATTATAAACTTGAAATTGAGACTCAGTATTTAACAAGTCCATGGAACTAAGGAGAGGAATGTTAACAGATAATAGTGTGACAGTAATCCCAGAAGGTACAGCTGTAACAGGGAATGAAACTATTGCTGTTTGCAGCCTGGGCAGGTGTCTGTAATTCTCCAGCTTGCTATTGCCAAAGAGCAGATAATTTAGAGTTAGCTAGACCTAAGCAGTAATAATCATCACAGCTCTACCACACAGTCATAGATTCTTTCAACTAACTTCCCTCAACTATAAAATAGAGATAATTGTCATTTCAAGGTTGTTAAGAAGATTAGAGATAAACATGTAAAGGCCCGTTGGTGCCTGGCAAGGAAAAGAAACTCCCTAAATGGTGAGCATTATCATTAGTGTTTTCTGAGTTGCATCTCTTTAAATGTAAATTATTATCTCTTGATGCTTTGTATCTACTAAAAATACTCTTTTCTAGGACCTCCAAGTGTTCAGACAATCTCAGTTTGACAAATCCAGAATTTTTGTAAAATTACTAGACTTTTCGGTCTGTTTTATGCTCAGGTAAAGGACTGAATTCACTCAGCTACTACAAACTCGTGTCTATTCTTTCCTTCTGATACTCTGATAACATTATTCAATTGATCTACTTCTAGATGTCCCTTCAAACCAAACCACAAATTATTTTACTTCACTATGCATTCTACACCCAAAATCTTGTCAGTCTCAGTAGATGACCTGACCTCTTACTTTAAGGACAATTTCCATGTCAAAAATGAATTTCCATTAATATCATTGTACAATCCTCAATATCCATTTCCTAACATTCTTTAGGCTTAGTGAAAGGCAGTAACTGCCACAAAAATTCTTTGTAACTGAGATGCCATTCCTTCTACATGGTCTCTTAAAGTTTTATTTCCCTTATATAATTTTTTCTTTATTAGTAATGTACTTTAAATGCCTAAAGTTAGTAACATTGAATGATGAACATATGGGTTTTGCCCTTGAAGATCTTCCAAAAAGTTGAAAATAAAGTGAGAACCAGTGTGAAATAATGGATAAACACAAAAGCTTAACTATGAATGACCATAAATTTAAGAAATTACATAGCTACCTTCCCTATTTACAGAGGGGGAGGGGTAATGTATCTACTCTGAGAAAGTCTCACCTTGTTTAATGGCATGTCCTATATGGCATAAATAAATAAATGGCAGCCCCCAATACTTAAATATGCTTTTCTTGTTGGAACTTAATGAAAGAAAACTCAGACTTTAAAATTTATGGAAAATGTATTATTCTGTAGATACCAAGCATAAAATATTATTTCACAAAGGGTGGATTCAGTCAGACTTTTAATTGCAATAAGATTAGTAAGAAGGAAAAAACAAAGACAAGGAAATAATGTATCATTATTACACAAAAAATATAAAAGAAACTACAACTCAAATAGAAAATAATCAACAAGTCAACTCTGCTTAATAAATTATGATTTACTCGCATCAAGCAAACAATACCCAGTACAAGGAGGCAAATTTATTTTAAGGGCCTTAATGTTGGTTAGTAACTTTATGTTACAGACACTAGAAAGAATATAAGATTGATTGTATTTTTATATTCTATTAATGTTTGAGAAAGAAAAACTGCACACTGTTACCTTTTGAGCAACAAGAAATTAACCTAAGCAAGTTTATTGAAGCTCTAGTTGAGACAACATTTAAGATTTTCAAAATCTAAAACATAACTTTAATGATTTTTTCTTATACTGTGAGAAAGAGCAAAAAGAAAAATGGAAAATCTGGCAATATTTCATCAAGTTTGTTTGTTTTTGAGATAGGGTCTTGCTGTGTAGTGCAGACTGGCCTTGAACTCACTTATGTAGCCCAGGCCAGCCTCAAACTTACAGGGAACCTCCTGCTTCAGCCTTCCAAGTACTGGTATTGCAGGTGTGTGCCACTACATCTGACTTTATCAATGTTTTATACTGTAAAATATTAATAAATTCAGTAAAATAAAATTATCTGAATATGAAGATTTATTTCTCTAATAAGTTTATTAGCACTCAGTTCTTTGTGTATACCAAAATAGTTGCATCTTATTCACCTGGTTAGGAAAGAAAATATAAATGGATCTTATTTAACCTGTTTTTCTCCATTATATTAAGACAATATTCTCCATTTTGGAGATTGAACCTTTTCAATTTCTTATCCATAGAAGTGGGAATATAATTCCTTCTCCGAAAACCCAGTTCAGTTTTCAGCTCTATAAAAAGAAAGCATGCTCCACTTACCTACTGTATGCAGTGATATTTCTACACAAATCTCTATCTTCATGTCATATCTCGATTCATTGAATAGCGCAGTGAGAACAAGCGACAACGGATGACAACCACTCTAAGGGCCTTTGAGAGTAATCATTAAGAAACCCTTTGATCAAAGTACTGATCAGGTAATGACTGCTACATTAGTTAGGATGAGACAAGCTATGCTGAAGCAATTAATACCAAAATTAATGCTGCATAAAATAATGTAGGTTCATTTTTATAGACATCTATCATGACTTGCTTAAAAGATTTTTCTAAACTGCCCAAGCTTGATGATATGTCCAACATCTAAAGCATTGCTGGATGCTGTGGTAAGGCAATGAATATCATGAATTGTACATTGGTTTTAAAAGATTCCTGCATGGAAGTAAAATACATCATTTTCATTGACATTTGTCTGCCAAAGTCATTTACATGACCACAGTTAACTTTAAAGAGAAGTAAAAGGTGCATTATTGCCAGGTGCATGGAGAAAAATCAGAATATCAATAAGTAGTCCTAAAATTATCTTAACATATAACTCTACATAACATCTTTTGTATTCTATTTGACATCTTAGAGAACTGAAAAGCAGCTGAAACTCTACAAAAAATTAAGATAACAGTAATTTCATGATCCATTTTATTGAGTAAATGGCTTAGGACCTCATGAAATACTGAGAGCACAAATTATTAGAATAGTGATGATATATTCATAAAGTGCTAATGCTATCAAGTCACTCATAAAACAAAGTTTTCATTCTTTAAATGTCAAATGTTAAAAAAATATTTTGGATTACACAATTAAGTAAATATTGGAGAACAATTTTATAAGAATAAGTGACTTAGGCTTCACTCTTTGTTTTCATGGTGAGCTTTTCTTGTATAAAAACTATGTAGATGCAAAACCAATGATAAAATTTTGCTTTAAAATTTTTTCTTCCTGCTTCTTATCAGATAGTCAATGATCTTTTTCTTGCTAAATCCAATTTTTGTTTTTATTCTGTAATCTGTAGTAGTCCTATTGGTCATTATCTATTCATTAATTCTTCTCACTTTTCGGTTTCATTTATATTTGTATTTCTTCTTGTGACTGTGGGTTACTTCTTTTTAGGGTTCTGTCCAGGTGACCTCTTCATGTCTGATTCCTGAACATTGGCATCAACCATCCACCCTCATTGTGCTGCTTCTTTTCACTTATCTTATGATTTATGAGCAGGCTCCATGATTCTAGTATAATCAGTTTAACCAACATCTGGTGATGTGCTACAAATCTAGTTTTTCAGTTCTGAGACATCTTTTAAAGTCTGGATCCACACTCCAAATTGATTATTGGGTAATGTTCCATACACAAACTACAATTATTTACCACTGCTTAAATCAAAAGTTGAACTTTCTCCTTTGAGTCTACACATTTGTTTCTAACTCTTTACATAAAAATTGTTAGCTATTAGTGTGATAAATATAATTTTATATATATAATCTTCCAAATCATTTTTTTGAATTTTAAATTTTTCTCGTTCTTATATATGTAGTCATTTGATCACCAGTTTTCCAATACTTAAACCTGAAATACGAATCGGTCCTCATCAATGCTTTACTGACTTTCTTTAGCAGTCTCTTGCATCCTGATATAGATTAAGTTTTCGTCTTTTCTGGTTCTTCGGTGAGACTTTGATATCTTTATGAATTGTTCCATTCAGGAATGCATTTCTCACTGCAATCATATTTATTTTCGGAGATAATAGTCTGACCATGCCACTATCCTACAGAATTCATTCAGCAGTTTACCTTCCCAAAGTCCAAATTCTTCAGTATAGTGGGAGATTCCCACTTTCAAACCATGAGTGCATTTACTAGCAGCATCTTTTTCCAAAAGCATGTTCTCAAGGTAGCGGTAACACTGAACAATTTCTTCTCCCATGAAACAATTTTCGAGTATCTGTATATGTAATAATCATGGCATAAATGTAGTTTTCCCTCATTCAATGATACTATTTCGATGTCTAGGAAAAAACTAAGGAGTCTATAGTCACCCTAAATATGACAAGGTGATATAGTGGTCTATAAGTGATAATTTGAATTTTTTTGCTTAACACATTGTGTCATGACAATTTTTCTCTGCATAAAAATTAAACTAAGATGATTCTTCTAGAATCATCTTTGTGAACATTCACATCTCAGTTTAATCAGTTGTTCCCTGAATTGTGCTTTAATAGAATTATGTAAATATTTGATAAATTTTCCACCTTATTAGCTATTGTTTTATATATTTAACTCACCTATGATATTGACAATATTCAATGACATTTTCATTTTATCTTTTAGAGCAGATATTTTCATCTATTTGTTGAATTTAACTGAATATATTGTATTTCCCTATGGATATAGTTTCTAAGGAAAAATATTTTTAACCAAAGTAAATAAAAGGGAGAAAGCCTGACTAAATGTTCTTTGTAATCTATTAAAAATATATTTTATCAGATTTTTTGGTGATGCTTAATTTATTTCACAGATGTAACAAAAGATTATTATGTACCTTGGCTGGTGTACTAGAATATAATTTGTGTAGATAAATGTATAGTAACATATTAATGTTTTTAAAAATAAATTGCACATCAGCTGGAGATACAAAAAGGAGTAGGAAGAGAAGAATAGATGATGGAAAAAATGAATTGAATAAAATAAGTGAAACAAAGTTTTGTATTTTGGAAGTGCACCAAGAGTTGGGAGGAGCAGGAAAGAAAGGGAGACGTAGGAGAAGAAAACATAAAAGAATTAGGATATGTTACATACTTGTATTAACTCCCCACAATAAACATAATCATTATGTACTAACAACATTTACCAATAAATTTTTTTTAAAATATCAGTTGTATGAAAGTAAATATGGGAGTTTATTGAGTAATAGTTCAGGTGAAAAATAACTGAAGATTTTATCTGATAAGAAAGGCAATAAGACCTAAGAGTGTTATTGAACTTGTAATGCAGCTGAAGCAATTTTAATCTGCACTCATAGAAATTTGGTGTTTCTACCATAAATAAAATGGTCTCTAAGCAAACTGCAATGATGAGTCCAAATATTAAATGTTATGTTTTGTCTGAGTCAATGTAAAGGGCTATTTACAAACTTCAGATATGTTCAGAGTACTAGTAAAAGAACATGAAAACAGTTTGGAAAAAGTTGCTTAACAAATTGATGAAGGGACTTCTAGGAAACAAGAGAAAACTAAATGGAAAATGTTGATTATCCTCGAATGTGTGAAATGCTACCATAAAGAAAAGAAGTTGCTTTAGAGAGAAAAAATGAAGTTAAATTCATATTCTGTGAATGCAAAATTTATATTAGGATAAATACTTTCATTGGATTTGCTTACTGGAATAGGAAGTATTCTAATAGTCTAGAAATAACAATATATTTTCCATTGTTGACGATCATAAGCATATCTGTCAAGGAAGGTATATTTTTGCACTTGAGTGAGCATCGTACTATATGATCTCTAAGGCGCATTCCTGGGACAGACCTACTTTGCTGTTCTTTCATGAATTTTTAAAAGTTTTGGAAATCCTTATTTAAATGTAATCATAAAATATCCCATAATAAATCTTCTGTATATATGTAAAAAAGAATGCTCTCCAACTAAACAAATATATAATGGAATGAATACTCTACTCTGGCCTACTGGAAGCGCAACACATAGACAAACAGATGCACACACTACTTCATGCACGATCACAGCAAGAAGTGACAGTGCTATTGTCATTTACAAATTCTTTCTCATAGTCATTTCTCAATTTGCTTCCTTGATCTAACGGCATGAAGTGAAGGAATAGGTATACCGAATGTGGGAGGCTTTCTCTCCCACTGACTTAGTAAAGTTGGTAACTGCTTGCATGCAGCAGACATATTTTCATTGTAACCAACTTCCCTCAGTTTTCCTAAAGTGTTTGAAGGTTACTTTTGCGCCCCTGGGTGAGACTTTTCCCTAAAAAAATAGATGTCAGGTTAAAACAAAGTTCTTCAGATTATGAAGTCATACGCGTTATAAGACTGATCATTTTTATCAGGTAGGGAGAAGTATAATTTGGTAAAAGAGTGTTTCGTGCAAGGTCAGCTGTGGGATGTTCTGTATGTAGGGTAACAGGGAAGGTTCTCAGGATTGCATATGGGGGTAGGTATTAACAACTACCAATCCTTGCTAAATAGATTTTTTTTTGTTTTATGGATTTTTCTATTTCTCGTCTAGAAACTAAAGATATTTATTTAAAAGTCTTATAGCATTTAGCGTAGTTTTAGGACTGTAAGAAATGATGTATGTGTTTAAACATATCAATGCTTCTTAAATGCTTAACAGTAAAATTTCATAGGTATTCTTCTAGATTGTTATGTAACATCAAATTATGCCTAACTATTCAAAGAAAAAATGCATAATGAGAACCTATTGAAAGAGATTTTTTCATGTTTTAGAAAAGAAAGTTTAAGGAATTATGGTGAGAATATCATAAATGACATAATTTCCAATCTGGGGATTAAATAAAAGATCTTAGGCCTTTGCTTCGCTTCCAAAATACAGATGTCCAAGAAAAACACCTAAGAGGGAGAAATGTAGCCCTTCAATTTAATAAGGCACGAGTGAACCCTTCTAGGGCTGTTAATATATTTTCAGTTTGAGACGGCTTTCAAGTAAATTTCTCAAATGCACTTCAATATGGTTAGATACACAGCATGACAATAGCTATGTAAAAAATTGGTTTATGGTTCATCGGTACTCTATTTTAGTTATGTGCAAAATGTCTGTGGTACTCACTCATGGCTCTGTTTGATGACTTGGCTGTTAGACATTTATACATCCATTAATTAGCAGCTATGCATGATTTAAAGGATAATGTTCCTGGCGTTCAGCGTATATGAAGCAGTAAACAGCTTTTGTGGAAGATTAAACGCTGTCACAAATCACAGACATTTGGTGACCCCCAGCAGCCATTCGTTGCCAGAAAACTGCGATGCTATAATTATTGTGCCAGGGGGGAAACATATTCAACTGATAGCACAACAAACAGAAGAATGCATTTGAATTTGCCTCTTTCATGTTTAGAAATATGGCTTCTTGTTTTTTTTTCTTTTTAATTGAATTTCATTTAAAAAGAAATTCATATGAGAGTTAAATACAATATGCTTAAACATACCTTGGACTGAAAAAGTTAACTGTTCTAGAGACCAATGTATGTTTGTGAGTACAAAGTTAGGAAAATGTTGCTAACATGAAAATTATGAAATTTTCTTTTAAATTTCTTTTATAAAACAATTTAAATCTATAAAAGTTCATACATTCTGATTCATAAGCTGTCAATAAAAATATTGATTTCATATTATACCAGCCATGTATTTTTAAATAGAGTATTCTTACAAAATTAAAAACATTTTGTCTTAACCCATGGAAAATATCAAGAGAAATTAACTATAGTTGTTGCTTGCAAAAATATGAAAATATACATGGAATAAACGACAAAAACTTGATGTTTACAAATCAAAATTTTATGTGTATAATTTATATGTATGATTTCTAGGTGCATTTATTTATGAATGTGTATTTTAAAGTATATATTAAACATTTCCCAATATGGACATATATTCAGCAATGTTAACATATTTAAATAAGAATAATAACTTTTTCAAATGCATTTCCTCTCAATGCCTTGATTATTAAGTTCATCTTTCATTTGACAATTTATTTAAGTATATTCTGAGTGAAAAATGTGAGATAATGAAAAAAAAAGAAGCAAATATTTGGCAGGAATAAAAAAGATGTTTGGTAACATGTAGTAGTCAATGCATGTAGAAAAGTCCTTTTAATAGATATACTTGTCTGTGTTCTATACTTACTGGGAAAAAATTACATGGTTTAGTAAGCTGGTTTAGTTCTCAATGAGAAAAGAATTTCCACTGTTCTTTCTCCATAATTGGATTTGGTATGCATTGTAAAAGAAACAGCGCCTTTCGCTGAGCAGTTTAGTAACCCATTTTTTAATAATACAAAAGGCTCCTTGCACAACGTGTTGCTCTGCCATAAAAGCCTGTCTAGCCCACTTCTCTCCCTTCTTTCAGAGACCTTTTTCTCCTGGCCCATGGGGTTGTGGATGGAATGGTGTTACTAAAATTCTTTAAGAAACACTAAGATTCCCATTTTCAATCTTTCTATATGTTTTTTTCTAAAGTAGTACTTTTAAAGTAACAGACGTTTCAAAATCTCAAAATTGCTTGAACACTCAAGGTGCATTTTGTTTGGAAAAGTGGAATTCTGCAGCCCAAATCTATATCGTTGGCTGCTGGGGAGAGACAGTCCAATATTTTGAAGCACAGCTTTAATACTTACAGAAAGACTTGGGATGCACAGAGGCATCTGCCGTCACTGGGACTAAAATGTTTACTTTAGCAAATACTGCTCTATTAAATTTCAAAGTGGTGCTCTTTGAATTTTAAATTGTAAAGAAAACCTGGCCTCCATTCTTGAAAGCTTTGGTTTAAACATAAAAAGGAGAAAGTAGCTTTGAAGTTTGAATGAGATGCATGAACTCCTTTTTTCACTGAGTTTGAAGAACTCACAGGACTGGCATGTGTGCTATTTATTATTCTAACTTACGACTTGAGTGATACTCATTCCTTTCACCCTTGACCATTTTTGTTTTTCTACAAAAACAGAATTTGAGAGTTAATCTAAGGTTTCACATATTATCCTCTACTCAAGGAAAGTATCCAACGAGATAATTTTATATATTTTTCTAAACAAACCATTTTATTGCTCTTTAATGGGCATCAAATTTGTCAAATTATCTGTATTCAAGGGTTTTTATTGGTACCGTTCATCCATTTCTCTGGAGTTTACTACCTACATAAAAGTAAAAACACAGAAAATGTGTATTTTGGGCATAGATGCTCACCTTAATGAGTATGTATCCAGACAGATGAATGCTTGCATAATTGAACAATTCATGGGCCGGAGATAATTGAGCATTACAATAAGTTATGTCACCTGTTTACAAATGGGACTCATTAACTCCCTACTTTGCTTACTGGAATAAACTTTTTAAACTAAAGAATTACAAGTGCTCCTTCACAAAATAAGCCCTTTCAGGGTCAGTTCATTTCATTTACTTTGATGCACAATAATCCTTATACAATTCTGTGTATACTTTGAAATGAAATGAGTATATTATCATAGAATTTATTAAAATGTTGCTTTCAGCAAATACATACTTTAAATAAAACAACCATAAGTATCATCAATTACTGAGTAAAATATATTTAGTTAACTTCAAATTTTCTTCCTAAAAGTTCCATATAATATTAAAGGAAAAAAGAGAAAATTCCTAGCGTTAATCATATATTTTACACGATTACAGTTTTATTTTTACTCAACAACTGTTCTTACTACTAAAGACTTTTCCAAGTAAACTATATCTTTTCCTTATCGTAGAAGTGATTAATTTATCTCTGAAAGTGGCAAGT
>RJWT010005857.1:0-30216 GCA_004365215.1 Cuniculus paca | reverse complement strand
AAGGTGTAGAGATTTCCCAGGACTGATGCCTAATCCATCTCTCCAAATTCAAATTGCTAACCACTCCTTTGGTGAAACCTGCTGAAATGCAAAGAACTTTCATTTGGCCACAAGAGGGTAGTGTTGATTTTATTTTTATTGTGTGGGAGCTTTGTTCTGAATTATTCATTTTCTTCCTCCTTAGACCCTAGAAAGAAAATCTAGGACAAAGCCATGTCTGCAGTCAAAGCAAACATGTAGTATCTGTTCTACCCTGATGTTGTCCAAGGGAAATTGAGTTAAAAACCTGTATCTAGAATGGTCCCTAGAAAAGAAAAGATACTTGAAAGCAAAACAGGAGGAGAAAGGAGCTGTCCAAGAAGGTGCCTCTACCACTTGAGCGTCTGTAACCATGGAGACAGACTTGACCTGATGACCTGTATTTTGTGCCACATCCATCTCCCTTCATTCTTACTACCAACACTCTGCCAGCTGTCCTGCAAAAGTTTGAAATCTCACAATACAGGGTCTAGGCTACTGGTTTCAATTGTCACCTTCCAGAGGCTCTGGAAAAAACATACAAATTATTGAAAGAGTCACTCATTGTTTTATTGAATCTTACTTTACAAAGACATCATGCTAAGATACTACGTGAGATGACATACAAGTTAGTCCCGAAGTCAAGACACAGTAATGATACTATAAGGCAGAAGCGGACAGGATAGATACGGGGAGTGGCTGAACTGGAGATCAGCCACGCATTGATCAGGAAATCAACCTGAGAACATGGAGTTCTAGAGCCGAGCCATGTAAACAACTAGTTGGGACTAGAGCAAAGTCAGTCCAGCAGGCGTTTGGCCTCGGTGTTCTTCCCTGTTAACTACCACACCTTCTCTGAGACCTTGCACTTTCGACTCTGTTGTGTGCTTCCCCACTTTTTACCATGTATAAAGAAGCAGGTCATGCTGGGTTGTTGTTGCCTCTCCATTAGAGACGTCGGGTCCCATCTGGTCCCAGTATTCCTTTTAGTATGTGTGTGTAGTTTTTTCTTAATCTACAGTCACCGCCTCCCAAGACCCCACTGGTTGTGCAGGTCACAGCAGATACAAAGTCCAGAGAACGCACTAGAAGCATTCAGAAGAAGGCTATATCCAGTCAGGATGGAACAGAGAAACTTGTAAGAATGAGGACATTTGAACTGGGATTTGAATGCTAACAAAGTGTTTGGCTGTATCTTAAGTAGCAGTCCTCAATCTTTTTGGCAGCAGGGACTTGTTTCACAGAAGACAGTTTTTCCAGAGACAGAGGTGGGGTGGAGTGGTGTGGGGTGAGTGAGAGGTGGTTTGAGAAGCAGGAAATCTAGGTCCCTCTGTGTTCATTGGCAGGGTTCACACTCCTACAAGAATGTACTGCCACTGCTGATTTGACAGGAGATGGGGCTCAGGCAGTAAGGAGAGTGGTGGTGAGCGGCTGTGAAGACAGATGAGGCTTCACCTGCCTGCTTCCTGCTTCTTGCCTCCTGCTGCGTGGCTTACCTCCTAACAGGTTAGGGACTCTGATCTGAAGCACTTTCTGATTTTATAGTCTTCTACTCATAATTGAATTAGGAATAATTTTCTTCTAAGAATGAGTGACTTCATGTGGGCACAAAAATGGTCAGTTTCTCAGCACATCCTACTCTTTTAAGACATAACATAAAATTTAAAAAGCTCTAGGGAAATAATGGTGCTTAACGGTAAAAGAACACAAACTTTGTATCCA
Source organism: Cuniculus paca (assembly GCA_004365215.1). Taxonomy (NCBI): domain Eukaryota; kingdom Metazoa; phylum Chordata; class Mammalia; order Rodentia; family Cuniculidae; genus Cuniculus; species Cuniculus paca. The sequence continues at coordinate 28,476 of RJWT010005857.1, read as the reverse complement.
CCCTAGTAGTTCCTTAATTAAGTATATCTCATGCACACCCCAAAGGGACTGAAGGATCTTATAAATAAACAGATGATTTTTTTTCTTTAAAAAAAAAAGCATGGAGTGGAAATTCTAGGGGAGTTTTTATTATCTTGGCTCAACAGCACAGGGTAGAACCTGAGTACATAGTAATGCTCCAAGATTCACAGACCAACACAGTAGACTGTGGTCAAACATACTGTTTATTTGAAAGAGAAACACTCCAAAAGGAGAATGAGGAAAAAATTCAAAGAAAAGATCAGATGCGAAGTAGCAGCTCTTACATCATAGGCTTCGACTTCCTTCCTGGCCTGCACCCCTACCCAGGGAAACGGCCACAGCCCCTTGCTGGTCCCCCTGGACTAGTGTGGCAGGAGGCAGTCTGCCTCAAGAGTGAGGAGAGGAGATAAGAAGTCTCTCAGCCTCTTCAGGTTGCTCCTGCTCATCAGCAGGGGCAGGGTCTCCACAATAAGGTCTGGATTTATGTACTGCAGATGGAAAAACAGGTAACCCAGCAGCTCAATGAAGATCAGGACCATGAAGAAAAACCACCGGAAAAATCTGCAAAGAGACATTCGTTATTAGTATGAGGGGAAGGGACAGCCCATGGCCAAGCAGTGGGAGCTGAACTTCATATTCATAAATATCTAGAGAATTGGTTTCTTCAGACAAAACTGATGGAAGAAAATGGGATATAGGGGTACAGAAGGTAAGGGTAGGGGGCAGGTCAACACAGAAAAATAATTTTTCTGCAACAAGATAGCTATCCATGTAGAAAAGTTAGAGGAGCAAAAGATGATGGGTTTCTGGACCTTTGGAGTTTATTAGAAAGCCCTCATAATCGTCACTTGGGAGCCTCATCACCATTAGTCCTTTTCAGATCTTCTATAGTAAGCAGGTTTAGAATTTGAAGTAAGATTTAGCCGTTTGTTACTTTAACATCAAAATGACAATGGTGGGTCTTTGCTAAACATCAAGTGCTTGAATAGACTACAATGAAGTGTGTGTGTTTTATGAGCATCCAAGAAAAAAAAATCTACCCTCATAACAGGTTAAAGGTTTTAAATCTTCATCTTTATAGAGAAATGTCATTAATGGAGGTTTTTTTGTAAAAGTATTACATGACATACTTCCGAGTTAGTCTCATTTCAAAACTTTAAAAACAAAAGGCACAGAAAATTCAAGTGTCTTTTTTTCTATAATTTCTCAGCCTGTAGTAGAAGAACCAAGAAAATTAATGCACCCTGTATGCTTTCCAGGATAGTGTAACAGCGGTTACTAGGCTCAGGACCCGAAAAGTAGAAAGAGGCTATCCCAAAGATTATAAGCATAAAAATAAAAAGTGAAGTGCAAACTGCAGCTTCCATCCTAAGCATATCCGGAATAGCTACTAATTCCCCCAGCTAGTTAGCACATTGTAACTGTGGTGCTGTAACTTTGTGTGAAGGAAGGAGCAGTCTGGGAGGCCTGACATTTTCTGTGTCAGGGGTATACTTATTGCTTATCAGCTCACCTGCAGGGTGAATATAGCCTGCACTAAGTTGAAACCAAGATTCTGCGCTTACCTAAAAAATGAGATCCTCTTCTGTTTCTTAATTATAGTCTTCTCCTGTGGGAAGTAATAAAAACCAAAGCTGTAGTTGTCCAGGTGCTCACAGAGCAGAGATCCTGGGACCAGGCTGTCCAGGTTTGAGTCCTGCCTCGGCCATTGCCTACCTGCAGTGGTTTCAGTAAGACACTGAATCTCATTATTTCTTAATTCTAGGGATATTCAAAAGAAGGAGAGAAGAAGATATAGAGGAGACCCAAATTTTGGACAGGTGAGATTTACCATGTTGCTTTGAATGGTCTCCACCAGAACTGACCCAGGCTTCACTCCTTGGGAAGAATTCTTCTGGGCTTTGGCTCTGGGTGAAAAAGACCAGAGTCAAGATTTATGTAACAACATCTGGAGAGCTGATAAAAGGTGCTTGTCTAAGTCATGCAACACGTATGATTAATTTCCTGCATTCTTGATAACATTTACAAAGCTCAACATTTACAATTTATAGGAACTAGGCAAATATGATCCATTTTCAAGTGAAAGACAAGTTATGAAGACAAAGCCTGATGTTAGCCTGTTGTTGGATTCAAACTCCACAGTCTATTTCTGGGTGGCAGCTCACATGTTTTCAGGTCATATGTTCTCAACTGAACTGTTCACAGATTTTCCTCTGCACACCTCATCTGGAGGTCAGCCGGAGAGATGGGCAGAGTTTAGGTACATAATTTGGAACTCCCCGTGTCTGGCTCTCTACTTTCTTTCCAGCATCTTTCACTGCTCTGAATTACATCCTCTGTTTTTGGCTTTTTTTCCAGAAAGATGACATAATTCCTCTTGGTGTTTTAGCTGCCTCTTGCGTGCTAAATTTGAATTGAATTTCCCTCCTCAATCATAACCTCTCAGGTTAGAAGCTATAAAAATGGGAGATTATAACCTCCTGCCATTCTTCCTAATTTTATTTATTCTCCAATGCCTTCTGATTGTTGTTCATTTGTTTTGTTTTGTGGTCTACAGTTTGGTGTTATTTTTGGCTGTGATTCAAATCCAACCAAAGCTAAGTCAGAGTTTTCATGAGAATTTCTTTGTAAAAAAATTTATTTACTTTTTTTATTTATTTACTTATTTATTTATTTTGGAGAATTTCTTTTAGTAATCATCAAATAAAGAGAAAAAGGAGAAATGACAGAAAATTTCTCGTTATTCCTTAGAGGGAGGAACTTGCGTCAAAACACAAGGCAAAACACACAGCAGCTATCTGAATACAATGGAGATTATAGCCAGAAGCCCAAAGGTGCAGAGCTCAAGCAAAGAAAAGCACAAAAAGGTGAGAGTTCCTTGTTCATTTAACTCCTTTCCCCGGAGATAATTCATCACCTCGTGGTGCAGGACTCCAGAGTCCACAAAGCAAATGCCAGCAACAATTTGTTGAGCAGGCAAAGGAGTAAGTTAACACCATCAGAGTTATGATTGAGGAGGGAAATTCAAGCGAAGAGGGAACCACTAAAAAACGAGTTCATATTCTCCATGGATTTTTTTCTTTCAGTGTGGTAGCTTCACATCAGCCCACTAGGGAGGTTGCTTTTTATCACTTACATTTCTTTGTTAAGCATCAGTACTTCCTTTTCCTCTTCCAACCGCCTCAGAGCTTCCTGGTACATCTTTCCATGTGAGTAAAAACATCATTAAAAGAATATTTGTATTTTATCTCAATGTCACTGACAAAAAATACTGTGTTTAACACTCACTCCAAATATTCTAAACAGTACATGCCAAAGTGTGCACAAGGTAAGAAGGTATTCAAATAAACAAGTTAAGAGAGTCTAGTGATTGGTATGGATGCACATCAACAAAAACGCTGAATTCTGCTCACATTCACATCCAACTCTGACTATACTGTGTTCCCTTGAGCATGTTACCCAACTCCCAATCTCAGTGTCCTCTTCATCATAACAATTGTAACCTCACTGAGCTACCAAAAGGGCTAGTCTTACCATTTCTGGGAAAATTTATTGAGAAAAGTACTGTATGACAAGTGCTTAGCACAGTGCCTGGCACAGAATAGCATAATTTTTGTTGCTGCTGCTGGTGTACAAAAGGCATTTCCTCCAGAAGTAAACCCTAGCCTGATGAAAACCAAGGATCTCATGGCTTTGGGGAAATTCTGCCTCAACTCTACCTTTATGCAGTGGGCCTGGTCTTCACAACGCTCTTGAATGAATTGGTAGTCACTCTTCACCTAGGCAAAATAAATTAGCAAATGTCATATGTTAAATCAGAACCAAACCTAGGCTACTTTTTGGAAAGCTACCTGGCACAGAGGACATTTGGCTGGTTACCTAGCAACAACCACTTCACAAAGAGGTGACATCATCACTCACCCACAGGGTCTAACTGTGAGCAAAGGAAATGGTTTGCCTAGGTCGTCTATGCCCCCACATACTGGGGGATGTTATAAGGCAATAAAGTTTGGGGTTCAACAATGGTTTGTGGGGTTAGAGAACTGTAACAGAGATAGTAAGACACCAGTACCTTTAATAAAGCTTTCTTCACCTACATGTGAGTCAGTAAGTCATTTGACAGCCGTTTTTGCCCCGTCTTCCCACCCTTGTTTGGAGGTTTCCTTCTTTTTATGCCCCGGGAGACCCTTAGTGGAAGAGACACCACTCTACCTTAACCATTTCCTTCTCTTGCTGTGCACAGGACTCTGTTGACTGTTGTAGCTTCACCTAGGGAAGACAATGAATGACAGCAGGAAGTTAACAACACTGTTCTATGTGAGACAAATGTGATACAGTCATCTTCCACAGACCAACAGAGAGCATAGTAATAAAGGCTTTCACGTGTAGAGAATGCATGATAACCTAGGGTGGACATGATTACACTCCCAGCTTTCAGATGAGGAAACAGTCACAGAGAAGTCAAGTACATAACTTGGTTAAATCACACAGGGGCAGAGCTGATGTTTAAACCTGAGCAGGCTCTCTCCTCAGGCAAGCTCACATCTTCCTTCCTCCCATCCTGTGGATGAATAGATAAAAGCTCCCTGGACTGTTATTCCCTTTCAAATGTTGTGGCGTACACATGCTCTCTGAATCACACAGCAAGCAAAACAGAAACATTGCTGCTTTTTTTCCAGAGAAAAACACAGGACAGTGGGGTGCTTCTGTGGCAACTGTGTTCAAATCTGCCACATAAATCTTTCAAGAACTTTCCAATACAGTTCTTGCTCTCTTTTGTGAGTCCAATTTATTCATTTTAACAATTAATCACTGTGCCATTTTAAGATACAAGGTCAAAAATTCATGTCTTCATTGTTTTGCTTTGTAGTTAAAAATAATAATAAAATGAGATTTAAAAATATAACTTAGCCTGTGAACCAAAGCTTCGAAAATCAGTTGAGCTCATGGACACATACAATTTGGAGGTTAGTATTTTCTTTCTACTTGAATGTCTGTATTTATGTGTCCTTGTTTCTATTGTAAACTTCTTGAGGGAAGACCCCAGTGAGCATTCAAGAACATATGTTTTATTAACTGTGGATGACAAGGCCTCTTGAGCAATTCTCTCCACTTGAAGGCATTGCATTCATCTCTGCTATTGGCGATATCATAAAGGTTCCATGTGCCATCAGATTAGGTGGCAGAAACAAAGGGCATCAGCTTACCTCTGATAACCACACAGACATGCTCAGCACCATGCCTAGGAGAGCGCTTGAGAGGAGTTCTTCTCAGCATTTAGAATACTTGCATCTCCCAGAAATTCCCTAGGTTTGCTGTTCTGCTCACTCACCTTCAGTTCTGCCAAATTCTGCTTCAGGGCTTCTTTAGTAGGGCCAACATTCTTAAATCCCCTTGAAATCTGAAAAATCATTCCCCAAACCATGGACTTTGTAAGCTACACACAATACACACCAAAGCCCGGAATGGAGGCAGACTCAGGAGTTCAGGTTATAGGAGGACAGTTTTTAATTCAGGTCTTGATACAAGCTTGATAGAAAAGCATTTCCTCAACCCTATGAAAGCTGCCTGGCCCCACTCTAGCTGGATGTCCCTTTCTGTTTCCATAGTTCTTGGGGGTCAAAGCAGATGGAGAGGACAATGATGAGAGCGAGCAAAGAATAGAGCAGAGTGGCTGGGGAAGGAGGGACAAATCTTGTCTCTTTCTACAGTCCTCTAGCCCTGTTACCACAATCTGTAATTCTTGTAGAACAAATGCTGGTATTAGTCACTATTTGTTCAAAGATTCAGAAGGTTATGGGAGACAGAGCACACAGATTTTTCTCATTGCCCCCTTTTTCTTTTTCTGACTGGAACATAATGGGATTCCTAAGAAATGACCCTTGTTTCAAGGTAGACTTTGGGGTGTGGAAAACGGCACTTCCTTTATTGTACATAATGCATTTCCTCATTCTAAGTGTGCACAGGATCCTGTCATATGCTCCCAGCCCACTCTACTATACTTTCTGTTGTGAAGAAAATTACCTAGAGAACCTGGGACTCTCAAACCCCGGGCTTCTCTTACCTTCTCCTGAAGCTCCCCCACATTCTTGTTTAGGATTGTATTTTTTTTTTCCTGTGGGAAAGAGGAAAAAAAGGGAACAAAGGTGTTTTGCTCTCACACCTGCCCTCGGCAGCCCGCTAAAATAATATCTGAGGACAAGGGAATCTTGTATGAAAAGTGCACTCAGATCCCACACAGAAAATCTGAGACAGATTCAGGCCTCAGCCCAATGTGGAACACCTCACTCTCAAAGAACTCTCTAAAACAGCTCTGATTTCTACAGGTGGACAACCCTTTTAGAGGCATCCTCACCAGCTTTGCTGTCTCTTCTTCCAGGTCCTTCAGGGCTTCCTCCTTCTCAGATATGATCTGTTTCAACTCCTCCTTCTCTTCATCTTTTTCTGCCGATAGGGTGAGATCTCTTTCCAGACTGAAAAATAGAGTCACTCAGGTGTGACATAGCCCTCAGGAAGCTGCCAGAGCCCTCACTCCATCACTTCAGAAGTTACTGCCAAAGTTTCAGGGAGCAGAGTGATTGTTCACTGTGATGACAGTAAAATCAGCCCAATGTGGAAAATTAAAGCAAAATTCTGTTCATGTTTCAGGATCTACATAACAGGCTGAGATTTGCCATCAAGGAAATAGACCTTGTTCCCACCTTTCTTCTATTCCAAAGTAAAGAAACCAAGGTAAGGACCTCCAGGGAGGGAGAAGCCCTTCCTACACCCACTTCAAAGCCTGACCTTTGAATAGTTTTTTCTTTCTCTTGAATTTTTCTAAGAAGAGCCTCATTTGCCTCATCCAGTGTCTGCAGATCCTTTTCAAGGTCCGAGTTCAGGCGGTTGAGGTTCTGTTTTGTGGCTTCCAAATTTGCTATTTCTATCATTAGCCTAAAAGAAAAATCAGCATTACTAAAGCCAGGACAGAAAAACACAAGATCCCAAGAAAGAGTTTTATTCCCTCAACTCTTCTCCTGTTATAAATAAGCCTAACCAGATTGACTTTATTTTGCATAATAAATTTCTGTGTAGAGTGTTTTTGTATAAGGTAAATTGCTAGAGTCATATCACGTTTGTAAAAAAATTTTATTTTTGTGGTGCTAGGGAGTGAACCCCAGACCACATACATGCCAGGCAAACATTCTACCACTCAGCTGCACCCTCCAACCCTCACATTGTAATTTTGAATATTTCAAGTGAAACTCACTTAAGCACAAATCTTACATGAAGCAAAAATATTTTCACATGAATAATTATATTATTTTCAAAAATTTTGTATGGGGTATGTGGAATATAAACAATATCTAGAAATTATTTAAAAAGGGAAAAGACATTTCTTCTAACTCAGGCAAGCAGGAGCTTAGCCTGATTAGAAGGCAAGGGGAGAATGCATCTTTTCCTCACAAAAACCAGTTTGCTGTGTGAGACACTGCCTGTCCCTGGCAACTCCATTACAGTCTCATGAACTACAGAGAACTGAAGCCAAAGTTATTTCTTCCTAGGAAACTTTTCCAAGCTAGAGATGATGTTGTCCTACACAACTGAAGTCTCCCTCCTGACTGGATTCTGGAGACTGCCCTTAATACAGTAGCTCCTCTGCTGAAGTCCTTTATTGTCCTCATTACTTACATATCACCCAGCGGGGTTTGTTCCACTTCTTCCATTGCAAGTTTCCTAAAATATTAATACAAACATTTGTCACAGAAACAAAGACCGTATCATCTAGCATGGTAATTTGTCTAGGAAGGGACAGGTAAATGTCAGACTCTATACTTAGACAAGATGGAGCCAAAAAGAAACCAAAGCCTTCGACACTCTCACTTGCCAGGATTAATTGTAATATTTTACAAAAACTAAATATCACTAAAGTAGATACTCATTTAATTTAACATCTCATGAGTGAATACCATCAAAACATAGAAAACTTTTTTTAAAAAATTTTTACTCTGGCTACCTTTCTCTTCTTTGTGTGCATTTGACCTGTTGAGTAAAGTGTTAAAAAGTACTCATGTGTAACTTTTGGCAAACTTACTAAGAGTTTATTGCTAACCCAAACCTTCAAGGAAACTGAGAAAAAAAATAAAAGAGTGAGAGTACCAAAAATAGCTGCCTGGTTTGTATTAGTTTGTTACCCTCCCACTTTCCTTTAAACTCTGAATCTGTCAGGCTGAGTTGGTTCTGAATCTGCAGCATGAGCAAGAAACCAAATGCTACTATGGTAAGGAAGCCACAAACATAAGTTCTGAAAGATGGCATCTCCTAACCACTGCACCAACTCTAGGGTTCAGAACAAAACCCAATCTTAAAAAAATAAATACCACAATTCCTTTCTCTTTTCACATTCCAGTTTCTGTCCTTTCATTTGAGCATTGAAACTTTCTCACTTTAATTCCCTTTTCAAATCCTTCTTCTACCACCTTGTCCCATCGCATTGCCTCTGTTTTCTTTCTCCTCCCCTTATACCCAAGGTATCCAGATGGTACCCTCTGAACTCACTTGGCTTTTCTCAACTGAGATTTCTTCTACTCCCACCAGAGACTCCCAATTTAAAGTCAGATATTTCAGAAAGGCGTTGCCTTGCTGACTGAGTACTTCACATGCAGTGTCACCTTTTATATCTAGCTGGGAGGCAGTGTGTCATAGTGGGTATGGAGGGGTGAGGTGGCAACAATACCTCATAATCCTTGTACCAGAGTGGGAGCACAGTTCAGAAATTTCTGGCAGTTTAGATGTCTTCTGAAACAGCAATGAGAGTGGCAGGCATTTCTGGGCAGAGTTTAAATCTCTTCTGAAAAGATTTCCCTTTCTTGTGTGCATTTATCTTGGGTAAAGTGTTGATACATTTATGTATGTTTATTGACAAACTTATTGAGAGTTTATCTTTAACTCAAACCTTCAAAAAAAACTTAGGGGAAAAAAAATGGAAGCGTAAGCCCAAAAGTGGGCTTATATTTCATTCTCCCAAACCTCTAGGCCTACCAGTATTTGTGATCATTCTTGTTTCTCATCCATGATCTCTGTATGACATCATCACAGATTTCTGCTTCCAGGTCCAATATCATGAATCTCCATGCCAGAAAGAGTATGAGAGAAGTCTTATTGTGAGCAAAATAAGCCCTCATTTTCACCACTTTAGATTATTGGACTTGCAAAAAAAGTCCTTTATTTTCCATCAACTGGCATTGCCAAGTCACTAGGAAGGAAGGGTACAGTTTTGCCACAGTGGAAAGATTTTGTGTAGGTAAGAAGGAAGAAGGGAACAGGCATGTTAGATTCAAAGACCCAATTCTACTGTCCACTCTTTCACAATTCCCCTTTCACTTTTTGAGGTCTTAAATTTCTGGAGCTGCTGATGGAATTTTACTTATCAGTATCCTTCTGCCAATCCTTCCTGGATTCTTTTTATGTGCTAAGAAGATGAGGCAGGATACAGATTTGGAAAGAAATCCATGGCAGTACATGCTTTAACTTCCAAATGTTCATTTCTGACCCTTACAGTTAACTCCTTCCATGATTTAAGTCAAATCTTTTCAGATAAACTGTAGCAATCTCAGGCCTCTGAAAAGACCTGAGAGAAGACATAACCTTCTTCAGGAATGTCTCTCCCTTGCAGGAATATCTGTCAGTCTTATTCACTCTTTTCAACTCAGCTGAAACATGGATGCTTCTGTAACTTCCTAAAAACTAAGCCCTAAGTCTAGTAAAATGAATCCCTCTGACCTCTGGGCATTTTGTATTGTTTTTAATCTTGGCTCCATCCCATGCTTAGTCCATAAGCCCCTTGAGAGTGTATTTTAATCAAAGTTATTTTTATTTTCCTCCTTACTTGTGTTGCAGGAGTACTGTTTACAAAGAATTCAACTTGGAAGTAAAGTAGGTTAGATAGAGAACATGCATGGATTTCTTTCTATCCTAGGACTTTGTAGTTAAGCAGTAACTGTTGTCCCTGTAAGTGAACCTCCTGTTCCCATAGCATCCTGTTATTTCCAACCAGGGCCACCAAGATACAAAGCTGTCACAGCTTTGCTGTCTTTGTTCTCCTTCTGCCTGCACACAAGTTCCATGCAGGAGACCAAACTCCCTTGACCAAATGTATAAAAGCTGCAACCTGTCCTTTGTCCTTTGCTCAGCCATTTTAGATTTATCAGCTGAGCTGCTGCACACTTAAAAGTAAAATCCTCTATTTCCTATTTGGTCTGTCATGTCTCTTAAATCCTACAACAGCATCTGGTGCTACCTTGAGCAAGTTATTTAATTTCTATGAGCTCATCTCCTGAGCTGTGAAATGAGTGTTACTGCTACTTCACAAAGTTTGGATTTTTATTAAATCAAATAATAAGTGTAAAGTTAACACAATGCCTGGCATGCAGTAACACCTAATTCTCACGCATTTCCCCCAACACAATATGCAGTTCATTTTCTGCCTCATCTAACCTTTGCACATGACATATTGTCTTAGTTACTTTTTTCTCATTTCTGAGACAAAATACCCAACACCTGAAGTTAAAGAAGAAAGGGTTTATTTTGCTCACACTTTGTGGAGGTTTCAGTCCATAAATAGCTGACTCCAAGGCAGGGTGGCACATGGCAGAGAAACAACTGTTTGTGGCAGCAGAAGACAGCAAAAGCAGCCACAGGAAGAGGAGAGAAGACTCTTTATGTCCCTTATATTGAATGCCAGCTACCCACTCTAAGGTGGGTGTAGCTGTCACACCTGTAATTCCAGCATTGGATCACTAATCAATCACAAACTCTAGATTCTGTTGCTTTCAAAACCACCATACCCCCACCCCCATGGTTGCATGAGGCTTTGGGGGAGTATCCAGACACATAAGCATAACACATATGCTGAATCTTTCTAGAATACATGCATGAACAAATGACTCCCCTTATCTACAACAGGTGTTCTTTGACCTTTTTGCCTTCCAACACACCTGAGAGACTCTCATCCGTACACATGAATTAGTACAGTGTCATTAGCAACAGTGCACTATGGCAGAATTCTCAACAGAAGATCATAGCCCCCTGGAGGCTGCTCCAAAATCAGCAGGTGTGTAATTTGAAAGCCTCTGTTAAATATTCTAGAGAAGTAGGTGCCTGTGGTTGAGAATCATAGATGACCTAATGTATTTTTCTCCATCACACTGCTTCTTCTTTTTCTTAAAGTCATCACATAAACTCACTGTCTGTGAGACTTGCCCTAATGAACCCTTTTAGCTTATGCCCAGTACAAGTGATCATATCTTTCTGTTTCCTTTGACACCAAGAATCTCAAAGTCACATTCAAACCCCCAAATATTTATCATTGTACTGAAAATTGTGGTCTTGATATTTCTTTTAATCTTATTCTCTTATTCACATTTCACATTGCCCCGATTTTTAACTTATTTTCCCACTGTTTTGCATTAAATATGACATAGATACAGATGATACAGATATAGATATAGATGTAGACATAAATAGTGGAGTAGATAATAAATGTATATATGAGAAGAAGGAATGTGGTTGAATGCAATAGATAAGAGTATTAGCTTGGGAATCAGACCAAACTGACTTTGAATACCTGCTCTACTACTTCTATAACAGTTAGGTTGAATTGTCGATTTGATTGCCTTGAAAATCATCACAGGAATTAATAAAGTGCATTTCTGTGTGGGTCTGGGTAAGTCATGGAGGCATAATCTTCAGTATTTACATCTGGTCCCTGGGCCTTTGCTTTCTGGTGCTGTTTCCTCACTCTTCTTCCCAGTCACCACAAACTGAGCAGCTTTTCTCCACTACACTCTCTTGCCATGATGTTCTTGCCTTGAAGTCATAGACTGATCATGGACTGAAACCTCTGAAGTCATGAGCCAAATTAATCCTCTCTTCCTTTAAGTGATGGGTGTTAGGTATAGTGTCCTGGCAACAAAAACATCTGACTAGTAAATCTTCTCAGATGTGAGGATTTAAATAACTTATTTAATTCTCCTGAGGCTTGATTTTCTCATTTATGTGATGAAGTTAATATGTATCTACTTCATGAAACCATTGTAAGATTGAAAATGGACATAGAATAGCTGACCCAAAACAAACACTCCATAAATGATAATAATTATGACTATTATTAAAAACTCCAAAATTAGCTCAGCCTTATTAGTGGCCCCCATTCATCCCTCATCTTAGGAAATTACTCCAAGCTGTATCTTCACTAACCATATTTTGTTACATGACTTTTGATTTTTATGACCAGTGAATAAATTCACTCAGTAGTTGACAGAGGGAGTGAAATTGGGAAATTTTATTGCTAGAAATGGAAATTTGGTAAAATTATGTTAAAAAATTGAAAATTTGTACTCTGGATAGAGACAAATGAATATATATGTTATTATATATAATATATTCTAGGTGGACTAAAGTCAATAGCATTTCTCAGTTATCAGTAAGAATTTTCAACTTGATCCAGTAAGGATCCAGTATACTGGGTTCTCATAGTATTCATATTTTTATTTTTTATTTATTATTTATTTATTTATTTTGGTACCAGGAATTGAACTCATGACCTTGCACTTGCCAGGCAGGTGCTTATGCTACTGAGCTATATCCCCAGCCCCTCTCTTAGTATTTTTAATCATTCGTCATCTTCATCTGGAGGATTGCTTCAATATGATAGGCTCCTTTTAATTTTCAAATAATAAATTACAAAAACACTATTGAGAGGTCCCATAATATGGTTCAAATTTGGAATGTACCTAATGGCTTGTATATTAAAGCCTTGGACCCCAGATGGTGGCATTATTGGGAGGTGCTAGAAACTTTAGAAAATGAAGCATAGTTGGAAAAAGTAGGTCATTGGCAACATACCCCTGAAGGATATGGGGACCCAGGTTCTCTCTCTCTCTCTCTCTGTCTCTCTGTCTCTCTCTGTGTGTGTTTCTCTCTCTCCTTCCCAGTTGCCATGGAGTAAACGGCTGTCTTCCATCATACCCATGATGTTCTGCCTTAACAAGACCAGAAACAATAGAGTGGCCACAGACTGAAAGTTGTGAAACTATGATCCAAAGTAAATTTTTCTTCCTTTTAAGTTTTATTTCTGTTATTTTGTCATAGTGACAGAAAACTGACTAATGAAAAATTGGTACAAAGAAATGGAGTTGTTGCTATGACAACTGACTCAGTGGTTCAGATGCTTTGGGAACTGGTTTCTGGGAGCCAGTATGGAGGGGCAGCCAGGTAAGACCCTAGAATGCTGTAAGCACAGCTTAATGGGCAATTCTGGTGTGAGCTCAGAGGACCAGGCTGCTGATAGCAATTTGGATAATAATGAAGACTGTACTGAGGGGGCTTCAGACTGAAAGGAGGATTCCACTGGGAACTGAATTAGAGGCCATTCATGTTACCGTCTTCCAAAGAATTCATTTACATTTTGTCCCCGTCCCAAGACTTTGTGGGAAGTTGAGTTTAAATGCATTAGACTAATTAATATGGCAGAGGAAATTTTAAGGCAGCATGGCATATCAGACTACAGCATGGGTATTGCTGACTGCATTTAGTCAAGTTCATAGTGAGACAAGGAAACAAAAAGTGGGAAGTTTTGAAAAATTTGAGTTTGTTCAGAAAAGTAGTATGCATAAAGGTGTGCCCAAAGAGGATGTGATTGTTAAGGAGATTAGTGCCATTAAAAAGAATCCAAGTGCTTTATACTGGGATGATAAAAAAGATGCCTTTAGGGTGTCTCAGGAATCTGAAAAGCCCACCCCTTGGAAGCTCAAGGGTATAAATATAAACTGGAAGATTTTGCTTTAAGTAAAGAGCCCTGGGGTGCCCTGCTTGCACAGAGCTGCCTAAAGAATTGTTTCCTCAGCATTCATCTCACCATGCTCAGCTGTCCGGGGACTCAGAACCTATGCCAATCCTAGTACAACAGACCTGCTGGCAATGAACCTTAATGGCATTCAAGTGGTGCTGATTTTGTAGGCATGTGGGATGCTAGGAGGGTCCTGGTGTGTGGGGGGGTGTCATAAAGGCTTCCAGAAAGATTCCAAAGGAAAGTCTTGAAGACTCTCAAGTGTGTGTCAGGATCAGAGTCCCTACCATCATTCCCTAAAATGGCATTACATGAATCTATGAGAGTGGAATTCAAGCTGCAATGGAGACCTCAGGAAGTTAAAAATGCTAAGATTGTCCTTGGGAGGTATATTAGGACCCAAGTCTCTTACTCTTTCTATGCTCCCTAACCACCATGGGGTGAGCCTCTCTGCTCCATCATGCCCTAGCCAACATTGTGCTCTGCCTCACCACAGACCAAGAAACAATAAAGCTACCCACCTTGGACTGAAACCTCTGAAACTATGAGCCAAAATAAATGTTTCCTCCTTTACAGTGTTTGCTCAGGTAATTTTGTCAGTGAAGGAAACCAAACATAGCCCATGCACCCGTCACTTGATTTTCTCCAAATAACTTTTTTAAACTGTAGTATAATACTGAGACCGGGAAATGGCTAGTAGTAAAATGTGTGTGGATATCTGTGTGACAGTTTACTGCAAGGGTAAATGTGCACCATTACCACTGTAATGAATTCAGAACTATTCAGTTCTCACATTTTCCTCATCCTACTCCCTTATAGCACATCCACTTTCTCCTGTACTATTCCTAACCTCTGGCAAATCATAATGTGTCTTCCATATCTATAACTCTACCTCCTTAGGAATGTTACATAAATGGAAACATGTGGTATATGATCTTTTAAGACTGGCTTTTTTTTCAACCCTTATGGCTCAATTTAAATTGCTTTATACAGCAATACTTCATTTTTATTTCTGAGTAGTGTTGTGTATTAAGAATATTCCAAAATTCAGTTAAACATTCACCTGGTGAAGGATTTTCACCTATTCCACTGTATACAAGATTTTGTGTGGTCATAAATTTTCATTTCTCTGAGATATATTTCCAGGAGTGTGATTGCTGGGTTATATCATAAGTACGTGTTTACTTTTTAAAGATAAATTATCCAACTACTTATAGAGTTGCTATACTGAGTTACTTTTCTCTCATTGCTGAAACAAAATAGCTGACACTCAAACTTAAAAGTGGAAAGGTTTATTTAGCTCACCTTTGTAAAGTTTTCAGTCCATAATTGACTGGCTCCAAGACAGGGTGGCTTGGTAGAGAGGCATTGCGGAGAACAGTTCATGGCAGGCAGAAGAAAGCAAAACCAAGAAAGCAAGGGACAACCACAGCTATTTTTATGCCTTATGTCTTATCTAGGCTACTTAGGGTGAGCAGCACTCACACTCTTAATCCTAGTGTCCTTGATCCTAGCATTGCACTATGAATCAATTCCAGTGTCACACGCTCTAGATCCAGCCACATCTGAAAAAAGTCCCACTTATATGACTGCATGAGGCTTTGGGGGAACATCTAGACACAAGCCATCACATATATCATCTTATATTTCTATCAGTAAGTAAAGGTATAAGAAATCCTGTTTTTCTTCATCATTTCTAGTATTTCATATTGTTATTTTTTATTTTTGCTATTCTAACAGTTTTGCAATAATTGCACATTGTAGTTTTAGTTTTCAGTTTTGTAATGATTAACAATGATAATTAAACATTTTTTCATGTGCTTGTCATCTGTATACTCTCCTGTGAGAATCTCTTCATTCCTTTGCCCATTTTATAATTGTATTAGTTCTTTCATTAACTGTGGAGTTCAATAAATTGGGTGTGTGTGTGTGTATCTGTATTTTATACAGTACGGGGGATTGAGCCCAAAGCCTTTGCACTGGGCTATATCTCCAACCCCATTTTAAATTTCAAGACAAGGTCTTGCTAAGTCACTAAATTGCCCAGATTGTGAGAGTGGAACCCAAGCTGAAATGGAGACCTCAGAAAGTTAAGGTTGTTAAGAATGCCCTTGGGAGGTATATTAGAACTCAAGTCTCTTTCTTTCCTCCTCTCCCTTCTCCTCTCTTCTCTCTTACCATCATGAGATGAATCTCTCTCTCTTCCACCACTCCAAGTCTCTAAGCTGCCCAGGCTGGGCTTGAACTTGCAATCTTTCTGTCTTAGCCCCCTTAGACGAATCCTTGTCTTAGTGCTGAGATTATAGGAATGGGTTATCATGACTGGCTTAATGCATTCTTTATATATTCTAGATATGAATCCTTTGTCAGGTATGTGATTTTCACTATTTTCTCTAACTCTTTTATTTGTCCTTTCATCCTCTTAACAGAGTTTTGATAAAACAAATTTCTAAACTTTTCTTACCCAAGCTTACAGATTTTTTTCTTTTATTGATCATGCTTTTGGTTTCACATCTGTAAGCCTCTGGTCCTTAACATTTTGTCCAATATTTTCTTCTAAATGTTTGATAGTTTTGCCTTTTACATTTACATGATCCAATATTGATTAATTTTTTGGAAGGTATGAGTCTTATGTCAAGGTTATTTTGTTTTTGTTTTGTTTCTTGCTGATGAGTATCCAACTGCTCCAGTATCATTTGTTGAGAAAACTATCTTTCCTCCACTGAATGGTTTTTTTCACTTTTGCAAAAATCACTTGTCTGGATTTGGACAATTTGGTAAGATCCAATAGTGTTGCAGCATTTAATTTCCATATCTCCTAGAAAATGTTGTTAAAAATTTTTTTCACTGTATAGCTAGAGTAGTCATATGCAATTAAATGCACTTTTATTGGATTCTCAAGCAACTATAGTAGCCCTTATCTGGTACACATGCATAACTTACTAGCAAAGTCTATTTAGATCTTTCTATAGCATATAACATATTTTGTAGTTAGTACTCATAGATATTAACTTTTAAAAGCAAGGGATCATGAGTCTCTTTTTCTTGGTTTATCTCTACACAGTAGTTAATCTATGACTGTGAGCCACTTGCCAAGAATGCATAGCCAAATGTTACCTTCCTCCTTTATTTAATTTCACTCACGTCATCTGAGAAAACAGAAAGAATGGTATTTGTAGGGAGATGTCAGATGTCAGTGACCTTCTAATACCTACATCTTTTGGGTAAGTCTTAAAATTATCACTTGTTTGGACTTTCATGGCCTCTGTTCACTTAAAGTCCATTTTGAATAATGCATCAGGGGGACTCTAAGCTTCCATGCATCAGAGGAACAGAATGAAAGGCTCCTATTTATTGTTTGAAGTTCTTTTTATTTTCAACAGCTTATTTTACTGAGGACTCATGTTTTGTTCCTGTATTCAGGCTAAAGTGAAGGTCTATGTTAATTTGTATGGCTGCATAATGTAGTTTTAACCTTATTCAAAATTGCATAAGCCAGAAGGGTTCTTCTTGGTGTGCTATTTTAGTTCTGTACAAATATCACATCATGATAAGACAAATGGTTACTGTGTCAGAAATTAACTCTATTCTCTAACTAACAAGAATTAGTTTTGAATTACCAGATTGGATATCTGGAAGAAGATAAATGTATTATGTGTTTTTAGAGACCTTACACTCCCTGCTTCACATGCAAATATGTGAAAACATTAAATCTCTTGAGATTTAGAAGAGATCTTGTTATTTTGTACTTTGTATAACTTTTCATAATATTAAGACTGATTTGTCAATCAAAACCAATAGAATAGAATATAAATTTCCAACATCATTAAGATTTGTTTACCAGGCAGTAGTCAAATTACAAAACTTGTAGTCAAAGTTTATATTACCAAGATTTTTTCATTCAAAAAAGAAAAAATCCTTCTAACCCATATTGATAAAATGTTTTTCTAGTATTCATAATATCTGGGAAAAATGTATACTATAAGAATCCCCAAATTATTATTAAAACATTGGGATCATTCAAAATCAAAATATGATAACTTGCGATTTTTGAAAACTCCAAAATCTGATCTATCCTCTTTAATGCTACCTGTAACTGAATGTGTTAAAGAAAATTTAGCAGGTAATTAGTGGGAAAAAAATCAAAATCTTAGAATAATGCTAGGTATGATCTAATAACTATGTGAAGCGATAAGAAATTATACATACTATGTATGGGATGTAAATTGGAATACTAGTCATGCAAAACAATTCAGA
This sequence comes from Cuniculus paca, assembly GCA_004365215.1. Taxonomy (NCBI): domain Eukaryota; kingdom Metazoa; phylum Chordata; class Mammalia; order Rodentia; family Cuniculidae; genus Cuniculus; species Cuniculus paca. Next base: position 10,370 of record RJWT010005857.1, on the reverse strand, counting down.
GAAAGCAACCACTGTAGCAGAAGCACTTTCAAAAATTGTAAATGACAAAATAAAACATGTACCTATCCTACAAGCCAGCAACCTTATTGTATAACATGCCCTAAAAAATATCCTTGCACTTGTATTCCAAGAGAATACACAACACGTTTTATACAAATTCTTTAAAAATAGCAAGGTACTTAAAGCAAACTGAACATTCACAAGTAGTAGAATGGATAAATAAGTTATGATATACAGCAGAAGAAACTCCTCACAATTCTACCCAAGAATGTACATGGATCTCTTAATCATGTGGATCAAGAAGGGTCAGATCACAGAATGCATGTATTCTAATTCAAGATACACAGGGTGCAAAATAGACAAACATAAACAATGTGTTTTAAGGTATATGTGTAGGTTATAAACCTGTAAAGAGAAGTAACAGGATAATTATCATAAAATTCATCATAGTTAACATTCTGCAGGAGAGAGAGGATGAGATCAGAATTAGAGTAGAGAACACTTCTGGAACATATTTTGTTTTCTGAACTGCGTACACAAGTATTGGTTGATAATTATTCTTTCCACATATTTTTATACTACATTTGCAATCTATTTCACATTAAAACATACAATTAAACATAACTGAGATAGCAGTGTTCTCTTCTACCCCAAAGAAAGGCACTTGGTATTTGAGTTTCTGGTATCTGAGGTCCCTCTACCCCTAGAGGGTGGCAGGTGACAGGGGACAGTCATACTTTACACCTGAAAGAACCATAGGAAGTGATCCATTTCCACCAGGAGGACTTGGTAAAGGGAGGAGTGAGAAAAGGTAACTGCAGAAAGGAAACTAGGAGGGGGCCTAATGGGTGACTTTGCCTGGAAGCCAAGTGATGAGCAAGTCAGATATGGAGGACAAAAAAAGTGAGCACAGAGGTTGGTCTGGTTAGTAAGGAAGTAGAAAAGACCTACTTCATATTTAAGATCCACTTAATGCTTGTGGTGGTTAAAGGTCAGAATGGCTATGTGGTGGAGTGGGAGTTGGGGAGGACACAAAGACTGAATCATACCTCTTTAATTATACCTGATTTTCATGCTACAGAAGCAGGACAATGAGGATCTGGGACACACAAGAGTTACCGTTAGTGTGTAGCCCAACAGATAAGACTCCTTCCCCAGAGTGAAGGAGCTGTCATTTGAAAGGAAGAGAGCTGCCCACTCTAAAGCTAGGCAGACAAAGGAGAAAGTCCAGGGAAGACCTAAGTCTTGCAAAGCCCAATCCAAGGTGATGATGTGGAGCAGTAAAATGAGCAGTCATTACCAAAGCAGAGGCCAAGGAATCTTTCCCTACTGCCCGCAAGGATGGGAGGAAAGGAAGCCAGATGCAGGCAGGTAATCATTGACATTAATTTCTGCTGGAGTCACCAGACGTTATTCAAGAGTTTGGGAAGAATATTTGATTGAACACTTTCCCTTTGCCAAACCTAATCATGCTGACTGGCGGAGGCTCATTTATTTGGAATATACTTTGACTTTTATGACTGCCGTGCTGTCAATCATCTACACTAAGTATTGAAATTCAAATATATTCAAATTAATTCATTTAAACTTAACATATATTTGCATAATACAGATTGTTTTTATAGTACTGTATTTGAATTTTGTCAGTTGTGCCAATGATGTCTTTTATAGTATTTTTCCTCTATGTGGGAACACACATTGTATGTAGATATTATATGTTCTTAGTCTTCTTTTTATATGAGACAGTTGTGCTGCCTTTTTTTGTTTCCTGACACTGATATTTTTGAAAAATATAAGCCAGTTGTTGCAGAGAATATTCCTCATAGTACCTAATAACTAGCCTACATATAATCTTTTCAATCCTAAAACAAAGAATGAGACAGAGACAGGAGAATCTTAATGCTCAAGAGTCCTGTGAAATTATCCCATGTGGTTTAATTTTAGAGATGAGAAAACTCTATTCTGCAAATTAATTCAAAATTAATTGAAAAACAGCAATGCAGACATTAAGTTTTGAATAGAAAGTTGGCGTATAAAAAAAGGATTTCAGTGAAATCTGTAGCATATTCAGAAGGTGCCATGAAGGAAACAGGCCTCCCCTGGAGGACTCAGAAGTCTGCACACTGGGTAGAACACACAGTGTTAGATGCCTTATGCACAGGCACCCTCTTGGTGGCAAGTTAAATTTTCCAAAAATGCCCACAGTCCTAACTCCTTCCAGAAACTGCCACTCCATTTACCAAGATGAGGAGGAGTTTAAGTCCCTTTCTCTTTGAATTGGGCCAACTTCTGTTTCCATAAATAAAATACAATGATATGTCTATTGTCCAACGGTTGCAAGTTTGAATTTTCCAATACTTAAACAGCAAAGTTTGAAAAATATCTGCTTAGTGTTCATAACTTTGCTTGATAGTCAAACCAAAAACCCAGCTTGTAAAACCTTTATGGGCCAAGAGTGAGTCACATGCTGCATCTCACTGTGCACACGAAGGAGTGGCACTTCAGTCTAAGACCAGTCTCGTGCAGACAACATACAGTGCTTGTCTTAGTGTATGAAAACGTTCATGATGGTGCTTTATTTTGTACTTTATTTGCATAAAATATAGTAACCATGGCTCCAAAGGAAGTTAGTGATACCAGCAGTAAAGCTAAGAGGAAAACTGAGAGCCATGATAGCATTAAAGAAAAAAAAATCATTGCAAAATATGTTAAAGTCCTGGAAAAATGAATTTATAAGTGTAATTTTGAGGGCTCAGAACCAATTACTTTGTTTTGCATTATTTCTTATAGGAAAAATATGTTCTGTCTTCAAACCTTGTGGTGTTCGAACACGGATTTGGAATGAATTGAGTTCAACAACTGAAGTATCACCGTACAATGTAAATGATACAGAGCAGCCAATGAAACTAGGTTAGAGACAGCCATCAGCTTCGGTCTGATTCTCTTGAAACTCATGCTTTGTGGACACCCAGTCAGCCCATATAGTGGAATTAAAACACCAGCTTCAGGGCTGGCTGAGTTCTTTAGGACACCCGGCAGGAACACCCCAGTCATGTGACAAACCTTGCACATATGTCTTCCAGCCCTACTCAAACAGTCCCAGCCAATATTTTGTGGAAGAGAGTGATTGTTCCACTGAGCTCTGCCCAAGTTGATGATGTGGGAGAGGAAATAAAATAAAACAAGTGATTGCTATTATGTTCAACCTCTAAGTTTTGGGGGTGGTTTCTTGTTACACAGTTGTAGATAACCAGAATGAAGTGTACTGCACAAAAGAAAGGAAGAGTCAAGGAATCAGGGGTAAGGTGCTCACAATACTTTCAGCTAAGGACCTTAACAGTAAGTATCCAGTTCAAGGATTCTACAGATGAAGGTACCTTACTGGAAGTAGGAATAGGCCCTTCACAGCTCTGGACCACACAAGCAAGACACAGAAGTCACACGTGAAAGGCTCTAGCTTTAGAAGTCTGCCATCCCAGGCTCAAAGGACTGGCTCAAAAAACTGGGCTGGTTAGCCCTTCCACCTCCTGCACTCTTTTCTAGTCCTTGACCCTTAACATGACTCACTTTCCCTACTTCTCTAGTTTATGGCGACAGTCTTATGGCCACTTTGCCTCACTCGAAGAGTTTAATTTCAGCTCATTAAAACTGGGGCTTGAAAATGAACAACTCTCAGTAGGAACCTCTACACCACTGACTGAAACGTAACAAAGGTGATCTCAGTCATAATGCCCAATACCAACTCAACTGCATGAAAAACCCCAAGTCCTGGGGCTTTCTAGTAAAACAAGAGCTTGTATATGATACACTTCCCAAGTGCAAGTTAAGATTGCTCCCATTTGTTGATAGTGGTCCCATAAGAGTCATCGAAAGAGCTCTCAATCTTCTCTAAAATTTATTGCCAACTTTTTTCCTTTCTCGAGTGCATCTAGGGAATAGTTTGAAGAGTTAATTGCAATTGATAAGCTGTAATTAGGGACTTATGGTTTCCCTGGAGTTTACAGCCAATTGCTACAGAATCTTATTAGAGAATTTAATTAATGTATCTCCCTTTATATTTTCACTTACTAGAGGCAAAATCTGAACAGTGATGAAAGGCTTTTCAAAGAAATGAAAAACCTAGGTAAATTATCATTTTCTAAGCTTCATTATAAAAGGAGAATACTCTCTTAATGCAATCTTGTTCAGCTAAATTAGTAAATATGATTCACTGCACTTTTTAAAAATGCTATTCCTATTTAGAAATAAACTAAGACTCAAAAGAATATTCAAGCTTTCAGTGAAATCACTTCATCATGAATTTGAAAAAAATACATAACATCGATTGTAAAGGAAAATAGGATAAAGATTATTTTGGTTAAGAAACAACTTGAAAATTGTATTAATGTCTGATTACATGGAAAAGGGATAATATTTCACCTAGTTCTCTTTAGTCTGATAATATACATTAAAGTCCCTATATTAAAATATATGCCCACCATCTATCAAAATGACTGAAATTTCCTGAATAATGAGTCATCACTAAGAAGTAAAACCTTTTTTTTGCATTTAAAGTCAACCTGTTAAAACAGTATTACTCCTGGAAAGAGCATTGCCAGTTACGATCAGTTATATTAAGGTTTTATACTGGACCTTTTGAACTAAAGAATTGTTGTCTTGGAAAGTGAATGCAAATGACTCAAGAGAATGAGGGTGCAGGAAAATATGTTTTGAAACAAAAAGGAGTTTAATAGCTTTTCAGGAGATTTGATCTTTGTGGAATGAATAGATGGATAAAGTTGAAGCTGAAGATAAATTTATTTCTCATGATTTTCCAGGCCTATCCCTCAAGTTTGGCAGTGGCACCTAGGATAAACAAGATTATAAATTGCTTAAAAGTAATTCCTGGGCAAAATGAAGTGATAGTTTACTTCCTCTGTCCTCTTCGAGTCTTTCTACACTACTTTCCTTAGTAGATTCGTAGTCTTTTTTTCCATCTTAAGCTTATTATATCTTACCTCCTCTGTGCAGCCTTCCAGAAATCTTGCAATCTCTGTGGTGTTAGTTAGTTATTCTATCTTTTTTAATCTCACAGCATTTTGGTAGGTCTCCATTTAACTGCTTGCTAAAATATGGGCCTTGAGAATTTCAATGGTGCTAAAACAATATGAGGATGTCTAGAAATCAAAAAGATCAAAGAAGAATTGTGGCACCTATAAGTATAGTAGAATTTTTTGCAGTGCATAAGTTATCCTTTCTCTAACATCTTCAGAAGCATTCAAAATAAAAGGTAGAAAATATGAGCCACATGCAAATCAAGAACCTTTTCTCAAAATGTATATACATTGGCAGGTATTTTTGCATATTTAACAAAGCAAATCTCCTAAGAAATAAATTGATATAGACTCTATTGCACAATATCGGTGCACTTACAAAACAAAACAACAACGGCACCACCACTACCACCACCAAGAACAACAAAAGATAGAATTCACTGAAATTAGCAGTTAGTGCCTTCATAAAGGGAGGCGGCTATTTGAATTCAAATCAGAATTAAGGTAGGAGTAACATGGGAGTTCAAAAAGAGGCTCAGTGGAATTTGAGTGAAGATAAAGGATCCAAGAGCAGAGAAGAAATAATGCACTAATTTACTGTAACACAAATATGAAGTTAGTCCTCAACATCACAATAGGACATTTTTGCTCACTCGTATCTATTGCTTCATCAATCTCATTTTTATATACTTAACTAAAATGGTAAACCACTGTTTTTACTCATCCATGTGAATTCAGTCATTCATAATTCTCAGATTAATTGTACAATTTAAACTACCATCTATAGTACTGTAGATAATCCTCTGAATCAATTTAACCTATCAAAAGTTGCAAATGCAATAAAAAATTAGGTGTTCAGAATGACTCAACTAGGTAAGTAGTTTTCCATACACAATTTTTCCAAATAAGCATATTTTTATGTGTTCTACATACTCCTCAAGTATATATTCCCTCTAATTTTGTTTTCTGTCACTAGTAGCGTGACTGATAGGTGGTACTCCTTTAATAATTATTTGTTGGATGAATGAGTGAAAAAAAGTCATATCTCATTTCATCTAAAATCCCAAAAATTAAGCTGTTAAATGTTTTCATGGTTGGCATATAACTTATCCAGTGGTTTATGATGCATGTCATATAATAAAATGATCATTACTTCAATGACAACTATTCAATACAACTGATTTTTACTATGACTTCACTTCGTTGTGCAGAACAACTGATGTATGAATGCTTTTTTAAAAAAGGCAACTAGGGTTTCTGTTTTTTAAATGTGTTCTGACAAAGCAGATAGACCTAATGGGGTCATTTAGAACCCTGCAATATTATCCCTTTAATTTCAGTGTAGCTGGGAATCCAGGAAAGAGATGATCATGAAGAGAAAGAATGTGGGTTTTTATTTCATGAAAAAGAGCATTATTCTTCAAGGACACATCAGGTCAAGTTTGTATGCTTTATTTATAAAGCTCCTGTTTTTTATATCTAGACTAAAAGTGAGCTAGAAAAAGTATTTCCAGACTAATTTCAGGTTGATTTGAGATGACCTATCAAAACTAGAATCTGAATGGGATTTTTACTGCCAGATTTTAACGAGGCTGCTCAACACTATGATAGCTTGTCTTAGATGGGTTTTATCAAATTAAGGTAGAGACCATCTATTCTAATTTTCTGTAGGATTTTTATCATGAATGGGTGTTGGACTTTATCAAAAGCTTTTTCTGTTTTTACTGAGATGATCATGTGATTTTTGTCTTTGGCTGTGTTGATATGGTGTATTACATTTATTGATTTGCATATGTTTAACCATCCCTACAATACTGGGATGAATCCCACTTGGTCATGGTGTATAATCTTCTTGATGATGTGCTACATTTTGTTTGCTAGTATTTTATTGAGGATTTTTGCATCTAGGTTCACTAGGGATAAAGAGAAAGAAAGAAGGGGGAAAAGAAAAAAGGGAAAAGAAAATAAGATAAAAGCAAAGATAAAATAAGATAAAATTATATTTTAAAAAAAGAAAAAGAAAGGGGGGCAGTTCTACCCACCTGTGACTATTCTGTGTATCATTGTCCCTAAGCACAATGTTGATTCACTTAATTTACCATCTGCTGGCTTTTATTTCAGACTATTCCATCTCGCTAGTCTTGCTTGTCCGTTGTGTGCAACTTAGTCAGAGTCCTATTGTGTGGCTGGCACTCTGCCATTGGCCTAGTCCTGTGGTATAGGCAGAGGGGCCAGTCACCTAAATTCCTCTGGTGGAGCAGGTTGCAGAGTTGCTCTAAGCTATGAAGTACTATCTTTCTTCATATATTCCTCCAAAAAATTGAAGGAATAGATATCTTTTTTTCTGGTAAAGACATATGCCAAATCATAACTGCTACCTTAAATGGGAAAGGTGGTAGAAAATTATTTTAATTAACACATGGCAAATACACATGGTTATATGCATTATTTTATTAAAGTACAATATTTGGAAGCAGACTGAATGCCAACACAGCTGGTAGTTGTCACCATTTTTATTAACACAGCAAAGTAAACTTGTAACCCTCAAACCAAAGAAAAGTAATGAAACCAAAGAAAAGAAAATGCTTTTATTAATTGGCAAATTGAGCAATACAACAGAAATAATTTTCCAAATTTGAGTTAGAGAAGTAGTTCATGTAAACTAGGCCATTTTCAAAAACCAAAATACTAAATATCCCAATTCTCTTTCAATTGATGTAAATTGCCACTTTCTGGTCTTTGAAGTTCACTCTCAGGACCACTTTTATATAAAATGTGACTTGCTTTGAGGTGTGCAGTATTCTTGTGTCCTTGCCATTCACATCAACTAAATAAAATCAAACATTTTTTGTACATGATCTTTAAAAAATTATTTTAGTTTTAATTGCTTTGTACTTTATGAAAATCAATTTAGAAATATTTTTTATGTATTTTCTCATTCTTGACATTATTGATGTTGATATTAAACATAGATTCACTCACCTTTTCCTTCTGGAAATTAGCTTGAGGCATTAAAAAGATAGTTTGTTCAATAATTTAAAAGAGTAGGAAGAAAAAAAATAGCTACTTTCGTTCCTTAGGAAAAGTCTTAGTCTTTAAGATACCTTATCTGCTGTGTTTAACTGTTTACCCCCACATGAGAAATGAAATTTCATAAAAGCAATTATTTTTTGATACTTTCTTTACTTCTGTGTTCCCAGTGTGTCAAAAGTTACTTGGAATAAAACAGGTACTCAAGAAATATTCCAACAATGATTGAAACAGTGCAAATGCTCAGTAAGTAACAGTGATAATTGTCATCTTTGCTTTCATGTGACCATTTGTGTTTTTCCAAGTAGAAAACAATTCATGAGGAATTTTTTAAAGGTATGATTAAGTTGGGTTGTTTATTTGCTACTGAGTTATAGGTGTTCCTTATATGTTTTTTATATTAACCTTTATCACATACATGGTTTAACAAATATTTTTTCCAATTCTGTTAGTTGTCTTTTCATTTTGTTGTTTCTTTTGCTGTGAAGATGGGTTTTGTTTGTTTGTTTGATAGATATCTATTTTTGCTTTAGTTACTCCTCCTTTTGATGTCATACCTGAGAAATAATTGTCAAGACCAATATTATAGCAACTTTCCCCTTTGTTTTCTAGTAGGAGTTTTACTATTTCAGGTCTAATGTTTAAACTGTGAATTCATTTTGATTCTTGTTGTTTTTACATAGTTTAAGATAAGGGTCAAAATTCATCTTTTAGCATTTGGATATCCAGTTTTCTTAACACCATTTTTTGAAGAAATTATCCTTTGCCCACTTAGCAATCTTAGCACTTTGTCAAAGATCACTGGACTGTATACACATGTGATTTGAAGGTTTTTATTCTGTCTCAGTGGTCTATGTATTTGCTTTTATGCTAGTACCACACTGTTTTGATTATTAAAGTTTTATAATATATCTTGAAACCAGGAAATGTGATGCCTCCAGCTTTGCTCTTCTTGTTTTGGTTTTTTGGCATTTTTTTGTAGTTTCATACAAATTTTAGGATTGTTTTGTTGTGAAAATTGTCACCAGAATTTTGATAGGTATTGTATCATATCTGTAGACTGCTTTTAGTAGGGTGAACATTTTAACAATATTGACTATTCAAATTCATAAATACAGGCTGGAAATTTCAGTTATAAAGGAACACAGGCAAAACGATTTCTCAGAGTATTTACCATTGTGTTCTTGTGGAGCACATTGCCGACTGCTTGAACGACTGCCATCATCTTTAGAAAATCTGAATTCTGCCTCTCAGTGGGTCTGAACCGTGAGCTCTGTATACCTCTTTTGTCCTGTCCTCAATTCCTTACACAGAGCTGGGGCCCATCCTTGTTTGGGGATGGGGTCAAACAAGGTTGATGGGGTGGCTGAATTCAGAAAAGAGCAGAAACAACAACTGACGAAAACAGAAGAGTGCAAGAATTCCCAGGGTGTTAATAGTGCTTGTCTCTCAGAGGATAGGACTCATTTAGTATATTTTTCTTGCCTGAGTTTTCTGTTATAAACAAAGATACAAAATGTGTTGAAACATTTGTTTTCATATGAATAAGAAAGACAAGTTAGATGCTGAGATTTCTGTGCCTGCAGTTTGTCTACAAAGTGTCCAATATAGAAAGTGCTCCAGCCTGGGTGTGGAACCACTGTGTCCCTTGAGAGGGACTGAAATGCATCCATCTCAACAGAAATGTGTGTTAGGATCATCCAAATAGCTCCTCTCACTGTGATGCCATGCTCACCAAGCAATGTTCTGGTACTGATTCAGGATCCCAGGAAAATTGTCTGCAGGAAGAGGTGTACTCACCAAATAGAAGCATCCATCCTCCTGATAGCTACATTTTCTTCATTAGAAATTAGTATATTAGCTTTCTAGGTTTGACTTTTCAGATAATAGATTTTCTTTTCCCACATATTCCAGCTGAGAACAATCTACTCTCAGAGTTATCTCATTCAAGAATCCTATTTCAGTCTGACTAATGCGTTTGCCCTAACTATTCTGGAGAAGACACAGGTCCTGTTTCTCATCTGGCACTGAGAAGTGGATCTAAATTTTAGTTAGCACATGTAACCTATTACTGAGATGGTTACAGAAAATCAAATTTTTTATTGAAACTATTACAGAGAATGGGAAGGTTTAATGAGCAAGGTTACAGATTTCTCTTCATTTAAATAGTATTCAAACATTATCTTATAGCATTTTAATTTCTTAAATTACTAGTGAAAAAGTAGAGACCTGTAAAACCAATGCTGACCATTGATCTGATCATTCAAGAAGGATTCATAGCTGACCAAAAAGCTCAGCTAATCTGTA
>RJWT010005856.1:0-30198 GCA_004365215.1 Cuniculus paca | reverse complement strand
CCACAGGCTTGGAAGTTGCCAGTCCTGCTCACCAATTAATGGGCCTTTAAATAAACAACTGGGCCAAGAACAGCAAAAGGGCTTCGCAATGTGTCCAGGTCAAGTGGGAAGAGAGGAAAAGATTGTTTGACTAACAGACAGGACCAAGAAGGAGGAAGGAGGACTGGGGAAAGCAGGCCATTTGCATGTCCCAGAAGCAGGAGGACAAGGTCACAAGGAAGGGCATCCACCATGTGTGTCTTACCAGGTGCGCACCTCCTGTCTCACAAGTTGGAAAAGAGCCAGGCATGGTGGTGCACACCTGTAATCCAAACACTCAGGAAGCTGAGGCAGGAGGATCGAGGTCTGCCTGGGCTACACAATGAGACCCTGTCTCAAAAAAACCAAACAAGAAAAAGATGGACTAATTCCAGTGTCCACAGCAGGGGTAGAGCACACCGGCTTCCCCACTGCCTGGCCAGCGTTCAGAGGTCTTGTTTCAGACTGTTTCTTGTTTTTCCTCCTGTTTGATTCCTATCTGCGAGCTTTCACCAGGGCCCACCAGGTCTCGGGCACTGATCAGTTGTGGGAAGAACAACGATAACTAAGATGAGGACAGAGCATGCCTGGGCAGCAGCCCAGCCAGGAGCCTGGGGGCAGAGGTGGCCCGGGCCAGGCCCTGCTCAGGGCTCCGAAGCTGGAGGCTGGGAAAACTGGGAGATAAAAGAGTTGGTATTTCCCCATCGCTTACCATGTGCTGCTGCTTGTACGGTGCAGGAGGATTCTTGTGAGCGTTATCTTTAACCCCTTGGCACCAGCGCCTGTAGCCACTCTGCTCCTCGTCTTGCAGGGAAGGAAACAGGCTCAGGGTGGACATCACTAGTCCGGGAAGGCCCTGCACACGAGGCCCGTCCGACCCCGGAGCCCGGGCTTCTGTTTAAGCAGAAAGTGAGTTGGACAGCACCAGGCCCTGTGTTGTTTGGCCTGAGTGAGCTGTTTTCAACATTAGAAATTTTTACCAAAACCCAGCTCCTGGAGGAGAAAATTGAAAAATCCAGCCCGTGGAGCTCTAGTTCCCCAGCTCTGTGATGGGGCTGCATCATTCTTTTTTTCTTTTTTTTGGATGTACTGGGGATGAACCCAAGGTCTTCACATTGAGCTATAATATATATCCCAGCCCTTTTTTGCTTTTTATTTTAAGGTAGGGTCTTTCCCAGTTGCCCAGGCTGGGCTCAAATTTAAATCCTCCTGCCTCAGCTTCCTAGAATGCTATAATTATAGGCATGCACCACCATGCCTGGCTCCCACATCGTTCTTGTATAAAACTGTCCTCTGGACCCCTCTGGGACACCAGAGTTGGGGAGTGTTCTGACTGTGCACCCAGTCTCAGAGGAAAAGCTGGAGAATGAAGACCCCCATGGGGGCGCAGCTCCGGGCCCCTGTACTTCCTGCCCCTTTCTCTCCTCCCCTCTTCTTGTCTTCCCTTTCCCCTCCGTCTCCTCCCCATGCTCCCCCTCCTAGCTCACCACTGGGCTCTGCATGCACTCGTACTTATACCAGCATGCACGCTGTCACCTGTATGCACACTCAGAAGTGCCCACCTCCCATGTGGTCACAGGGTGTCTCCCCTCTGTACACACAGGCCTGCAGGAGGACTCACCTGGATAGGGATTTTAAGTGTTTGCTGCCACTGGGACCCAAGCAGAGGCCTGGTGAGCTGAGAGGGGTGCGGAAGATGGGGGGAGCCTGGCCTCCCCACGGCCTCCTCATCTCGTGTCTGGCGTGATGATATGGGAGGTATGTGCAGGCCCCACAGCACCAGCCAAACACCACTACTGTGATCTCTTCCCCTTTATACCGGGACCCAGGATTTATGGGCTGGGAATCTCAAGGAAACTATGGGCTACAAGTGGATGTTCGAGGCCCCTCATGAGAGCTGCCTTGGAGGCCAGGGGCAGCGGCCGGGAGCTGCTGAGCCTCCATAACTGGGGTCCTGAGATCCCCAGTCTTTGCTTGAGGGCAGCCCAAGTGTACAAAATCACTCTTCTGCAAGTGCAGGTCGTGGCTCAGGGTCTCAGAAGGGACTCACCCACCTGCCATTCACACAGAGGCTGCTGGTGGTCTTGAGCCAGTCTCTGCCTCAGTTTTCTCCATCTGTGAAATGGGCTCTGGAAACTAGCACATGGGATTGCAAAGCACCATCTCAGTGTAAAACACAACCCCATTTCCACATCTTCAGGAGAAGGTGCAGGCTTGGGGTCTGCAAAGGAAAAAGAAGGGGCCAGGGGCTCCTGAGGCCTGGGCTGCCTTGGATCATACACCCCAGTCCGTCTCCCCAGATAGCTGCTCAAGGGGTGGCCTGAGATCCACACTGGGGGACAGACGGTGCTGTCATTCTGAGGCTTCCATGTAAGGTCTTTGCCTTCAGCAGCAGAGCTTTTGGGAAGCAAACTCTAATTGTGAACAATACCGTGCACACTTAGGGCGTGATTCTGATCTTGGGCAGGGCTGCCCGGAAGTGGCCTACATGATGAGAATCGCCACACAGACCAGCTTCGCAGGCGTGAGGGGAATCACCGAACCGGCGAGAAAACTGAGGCACAAACACAGCAGAGCCTCTTCCTGAGGTAAGAGAGCAGGCCAGTGGCGACTCTAGGACCAACACCAGGACCCGCTGTGATGCCTTTCTTCACCCACTCTGCTGGCCCCTGAGCAGGGCTCCTGGCACCGATTTGCTGCCCACCTGGCAACGAAAGTGCCCACATAGCTGCCAAGACTCGGTCCTGTGGGTTTACTGGTCCCTGGCATGGCAGAGCCGAGAAGCAGATCGGCCAGAGGACCAGGCTGCTGTGTGATGATGTCACCTTCCTCTCTGGGCTCTGTGTCCTCGGCTTTGACAGGGACGCAATGCCTACCCCGCTGGGCTCGTGCACACTGCTCACGCGAATTCTGCTGACACTGAGGACAAACATTTGTGCGGAAAGTCAGGCTTTTCAGATTCCAAAATACTCGGCAATGATTTATTGCATTACAAGTTTGCTTTTGTGTTTTGAGTCTATGCATTGACAGGCATTGAGGTTGGTCATTAAGGATACTGGCAGTGACATAAAGTTGTTGGGTCAGCGCATAAGTGAAAGTGACTGTCCCCAAGAGACAGTATGCATCCGATCAGGATCACACAGAGCTACTTCCGGGAAGGGTGTGGTGTCTACCCTGGTATTTGGTTCTGAGGTTAAAGTTCAATTTGACCTAGTGGGATCAACATCTGCTCTATTATTTTCCCCCTTGGAGCATACTTCCGTAATTTTCGAGGCAAAGGAGTGCTTGAATTCAAGAGGTGCGATAAAATCTATTGCATATAAAGCATCCTAAGAATCCATTACATAAACCTATTTCACAGCTGGGTGTGATGGTGCATGCCTATAATCCCAGCCCTCTGGGAGGCTGAAACAGGAGGATCACAAGTTTGAGACTAGCTTGGCCAGTTTAATGACTTAGTGAGACACTGTCTTAAAATAAATTATTAAAGAAGTTCTGGGAATGTGTCATGATGGTAGAGAGCCCCGAGGTTCAATCCCCAAGTACCACAGGAAGAAGAAGAAGAAGAAGAAGAAGAAGAAGAAGAAGAAGAAGAAGAAGAAGAAGAAGAAGAAGAAAAGGAGAAACAGAAGGAGGAGAAGGAGAAGAAAAATATTAATGATAAAATAGTTATATTTTTATAAAAAAGCCTATTCTAGATAAATTTTAAAACATTATTCAGTATATCCAAATTTTAAGTCAGTTTGCATGAGTGGTATTCCTTAAGAACTGATTTCAAGGGATAAGTGGAGTTTTAAAAAATTTTTTTTCTGGCACTGTGGATCAAATTCATGACCTTATGCTTGTCAGCCAGGCACTTACACCACTGAGCTATATCCCCAGCTCTTGTCTTTTTGAGACAGGATCTCACTAAGCTGTTCAGGCTGGCCTTGAGCTCACTTGGTAGCTCAGGCTGGTCTCGAACTCACAACGATCCTCCTGCCTCAGCCTCCTGAGTGCTGGGATTACAGGCCTGCGCCACCACACCCGGCTCAAGGAATAAAGGTTTAAGGCGGTAAAATTAGTTCATCGATCCACAGGGAATAATGTCCTCTCTAACGGTGCCGGTGAACCTCTCAGAGCTTTCGATGATACAAACACGTGATCTGTAGTGGGTTCGCCATCACTGTCCTCTGAGGACTGGCCCTGGAGGTCGGTTGTCCAAACACAGGCCTCAGAAGTGCCAGTGCTGCTCTTTCTCCTGCCTGGGCCCCATGCTGGGCAGCTCTTGGCCACCCCCTACCCTGGGCTGGGACTGCCATCACCAGGGCCACCCATGCAAGTCCTACATTACAAGGGAGCCGGGAAACGAGCGCTATCCCATGGCCCTCATTCAAAGATGTTAACAAGAGAGATAAATTATACACAGACTCTCCTACGTCAGCCCCTTCTAATGATCCAGCAAAAACGAGTCATCCTGCACAAGTCAGGGATGGGACTGGAAGAAAATGGCCAATCCAGAGGCCATTGGTCCCCCATTTCCCAGCCTGCATTCTGGGCATTCGCTTGTGTTTAGAAATCTCTATTTCTCCGGATGCTTATCCTCCTTATTAGCTGTGTGACCTTGGGCAAATGGCTTAACCTCTCTGGGCCTCATGTCTCTCATTGGTAAAATAATTGGGCTGATCATTTTTCTCAGGACTCCAGCTTCATGGATCTAAAGCAGAGGTCGGCAGTTTGTCTGGAAAAGGCACATTTTTTCAGCATTGTGAACCTCACGTGCAGTCTCTGTCACAACTCCTTTCTGCTGCTGTGGTACAAATGCAACAAATGAGTGTGACTGTGTCCTATGAAGCTACGCAAATAAAAAACCTAAAATCAGAAAATCTGTCTGACGCAGCTACCCCTCTCCTGGGTATCTTTCCAAAAGAGTTAAAGACATCACATTGTGGTGACACATATATCCACACATAACCACAGCCATATAACTCACAATAGCTATGCTCTGGAAACAGCCTAGGTGCCCATCAAGGACAAACGGACAAAGAAAATGTGGCACATGCACACCGTGGAATACTACACAGCCATAAAGAAGAACAAGGGAACAAGCTCCTGTCATTTGCAGGAGCATAAGGTTAAGGGAACTCAGTCAGGCATAAGTTCAAGGTCACGTGGGTCCTTTCATATGGGGAAACCAAAACCTAAATAAATGTAAGCGTGAAATAAAGGAGAGATGGTAGGAAACGAAAGAAGCAGATTTAGAGATGGGAAAGGGGATAAGGGGGATGGACCAACTCCCCAAAATGAATGTTACCATTTTGTATTGCAAACACACACTAATAAAAATCACATCCTAATATATTAATACGCTCCTGTATTATAACGGACACTATTACAAGGCAGGGGTACATGACAATGCCCGGTCGAGGAATGTGCGAACGCAGGACACGCAGCACAGTTGCAGGACAGGAGTGAGGGAGCAGGGGCCCTGGCCCCTGCTGGTCACTGAGCACCCTATTGCCCCTGACCCAGGGTGCCCTCTCCTCCCCACCCAGCACCCTGGATTCTCCTCCTCCTCCTCCTCCTCCTCCTCCTCTTCCTCCTCCTCTTCCTGGACCAGGGAACTGCCTGGCTATGAGCTCAAGCACCACGGCTTCTGGCTGCACCTTTGCTGCACTCGATTTTGCCATGTGACCGTCCCTGTCCGGGGCGGCAAGCAGCTGCAGCCCCAGGGTCTCCCTAAGGCCCGAGGTTGCCTCAGCCTCTCAGAGCACAGGATAAGTCTGGGGCAGTGTACTCCCAGCCCTTGCCATCAGCCGGTTCATGCCCTTATTTTTAAACGAGGCAAGACCGCAGCCCACCCAATGATGCCTTTGTGAGAATTATAAACCGCTCCCTTCTTCTGCCAAAAAGAGACCCACACCATGCCAGGCAGATGGCAGGAATTCAGCTGCTCTTTGACCCGATGGCTGGGGGCCTTGTGCAGTAAGCAACCCGAACAGCCTTACATGGAGGCCTCAGGCCTGCGCCTAGCAGCAGCGATTGGTACTCATCTGGGCACCGTAGAGCTCATAGACCCATCTGGAGATGTCAGGGGACTCAGCTCCAGGCCATCGCTGCCATGTAGAAGCATACTCCCCATGTCACCGGGGAGTGTGTAAAGGTTGACAAGGGATTCTTTTATTTGTTTATTTATTTTTGTACCATGGCAGCCCACACAGGACAGATCCATGGGCTGACTGATTCTGCCATCGGACCTGCTCCAAATCTCTCCAATGCAGGCGTGAGATGACAAGGAAGTAACTTGTTCCAGGTGACACCCGGAGCAGGGGCAGCATCCTCCAGCTCGCCTGTGGCGGTGGCAGCCCTCACCGCACACCGCCTCCCTTTCGCAAGTCAGCGGGGATCAAGCGCACACCTCCCGGCCTGGCCCCGTCCCCAGCTGATATTTTTACCAAATGTCACAGCAGTTTGCAGGAAGGCCTGGGCCCTGGCTGCAGACAGGACAGGGCGAGCGCTTGCCAGAGAGCTGTAAACAGGGCTCTGATTAATGAATTCCTTAATGGCCAGGCCCTGGTGCGGCCATGTCACCCCCGGCAGACGCACGAGGCGGAGTTGGCCAGGCCTCGGGAAGATCTGGATCGCTCTGTGTCCCCGCCAGCCGGTGTGCACGGGATACCAGGGAGCGACATGATTGATCCTCGGGTGAAAATAGACCTGGCCGGCCTCCACTGTGATCTCAGCAACTTGGAAATGTCCTTATCTGAATCCAAACACTCAGCCCAGACGGCTTCTCCCTCTCTTCTGGGGGTGCTTTGAGGACCCCCTGCTGGAGACCTGAGCCCAGCAAAGCCTCAGTACCTGGTGCTTAGTGCTTAGTGCTTAGTGGGCAGCAGGGACAGACAGGAACCTGCCCAGGCTCCCTGAGGACCCGGGAGCAAGGAGACATGGGAAGGTCGCTCACTGGGAACGGTGCTGCTCGGGGACCTTGCACCCGTGTCCTGACCTCTCTGGACCTTGTGTTCCTGCTGCGATACAAAACGCCTGCAGCTTAAATAACCTCTCCCCCTTCGCTGCCAATTGAGCCGGTCACCCTGTGCCAGATCAGAGCATCGGTGGCAGAGGGGAGGTCACAGGAGGGGCCACAGCCGGGTGGCCCGTGAGCCTGCCCCCGGCCCAGGGCAGACCCAACCACTGCCGGCTGATCGATGCCCGCTTTCCTGGCCACTGAGCTGGGACCCTGCAGCCTTTCTCGGCAGGGACTAGGGAGCCACCACCAATCCATCAAGCCAGCAAGTGTACGGAAATCGATCTGCCGTCCGCGGGCTGAGTATTTGTCTTTTCTGCTTTGGTCTCAGAGTGGCAGCTCGAGTGATGGAAAGAGCACTGTGCAGGTAGCCAGGAGGCTGAGAGCGCTGTGGGACTCTGCTCGGCTCCTCCAAGGCCTCTCCTGTTCCCTGCTTAGGGACTTCCTCGGAACAAACCTGTGTAGGTGTACAACTGGCACCATGCACAGCTTGTGACAGCCTCCTGTCACCTGAGCCATTGCACAGATAAGGAAACTGAGGCACAGCAAGGTGATATAAAAAGCCCAAGTTCAAGCCAGGCATGGTGTTGCAAGCCTGTAATCCCAGCACTCAGGAGGCTGAGGCAGGAGGATCACCCTGAGTTTGAGGCCAGCCTGGGCTACATAGTGAGTCTGAGACCAGCCTGAACTCCACAGTGAGACCTTGTCTCAAAAACACCAAAAGGAAAAAACGAAGGCCAAGTTCACACCTCCAGGGAGTGTCCCAGCTGAGAGCCCATGGGGGTCATTTAATGACAGATTAAATGCTTCCAGTCTCAGTGGCTGCTCCCATGCAGTGGGGGCTCTGTGTCCCCAACCCTTGCAGCTGCACTCATGACAGCTAAGGTAGGTTGTGGGAAAGGTGTTGGGCAGCTCCGTAGCCCCAGACCTTAGGATGCCCAGAAGCCGTACCCCCTCCCAGAGGGCAACAGCATCAGATGCATGAGGAGGCCTTGGTGGGTGCTCCCATCCAGCAGCTCTAGATGCTGCCACCAACAAGGAGGTCCAGTTGGATCAGAGGAGGCACCACTCAATCAATTGCCAGTTGTCCAGAGTGGGCCACTTGTTACACAGCAGTAGCTCACTGATACACACCCTTGCTCAAGAGCCCCACTCTGAAACACCAGAGTGGTGGGTTAGTAGGGAAAGGTCTGGAGCCAGAGAGCCTGGGCTCAGAGCCCAGGTCTCCCCTTGTCTCAGGCAGTGCCTTTTGCTCTATGTTCTCCTTCCCCGCCTCCCCTTACAGTGAAGAGTGAGGAGACAGTAACAGTGTGGTTATGAATCCAGCTGTGAATGAGCCGCAGACATTTACAAGATGTGCCTGGCACAGCGCCTCTCATCAAGTGTTCACCCACGGTCCCCCAAAAGTGGTTCCCAGGCCCCCTGGCAGTCAGTGTCTCTACCCAGTGAAGGTCCCAGGGCACAGGTCAGGAGCCACACTGTCTCTTCATCCTCGTCCCTCAGAAAGAGCAAACACCCTCAGGAGTCTCAGGAACCCCAGGGACATCTGGGGGACCCAGAGAAAGCGTACCCCAAGCCAGCTCCCTGTTCCCGGCCAGGGCTATGCTGCAGGCCCACTGGCCTTTCCATCCTGGTGCTGAGGTAGCCACAGGGTCCTGCAGCCCTGTCCCCAGCCTCCCCAGTGCTGCAGAGGCGAGGCAAGGTTTCACTTTCCACCGCCATGGGTCTTAGCGTGGGAGGGACAATGATCCGGGCACAACAAGCCCTGCCCTGAAACTGGGTAGCCAGAGGGCACCAGGGCCAGCGGGACTATACTGCCCAGATTCATCTCTAGCTAAGCCTGATGGCACATGCCTGCAATCACAGGGAGACTGAGGCAGGGAGGCTGAGGCAGGAGGATCACTGTGAGCTGAGCGCCAACCTAGGCTACAAAAGCAGACCCTGTCTCAAAAACCCCAATCAGTCAGTGAGTACCAGAAACGTTTCATGCCCCGTAGGTGGATCCCTCTCCATCTTTCTCCATGGTCCTTTGCTCTTGTCACCCCACACCCCTGTCCCTCCGTCTGCAGCAAGATGGCTTTCCCTCTTCCCTCTACCCTTCTTCTGTGAAGCCAAAACCGAGTAGAGGAAATGAAACCTAAGATTTGCTGAGCGTCTACCCCGTGCTGGGTGCGCCAGGAGCCTTCTCTTTAACCAGCTCTGCAGTCTCAAAAGGGACGTCGAAAACTCACTGTCACAGCGTGGAAAGCAGGGTCCACAGAGGCCAGGGTGCCAGCCTGGTGCCAGCCATTTAGTAGGGGTCAGAGCTGGGGCCAGGATCCCAGCCCCTCCTGGCATCCCCCAGAGCCCAGCATGGAAACTGGGTGTGCCAACTGCCCAGCGGAAAGTACGTTAATGAACGGAGCAACAGCCCGGGCCCTGGGGCCGCTTCCTCATCAGCCCGAGCCCCAGGAGGAGGGGAGAGATTTTCCCAGCATCCTCAGCAGCTTCTTACCCGCCTCACTTTTTCCTCTTTCTCTAATGTTTCCATCACATTTATCCAGGGCTCTGGGTGCAGCCCGGTGAGCGGGGCTGGGGCTGTGGGCATCCTAGGGAGACCCGAAGGCTGTCCCACGCCAGTCTCAGCAAGTGCCCTCAAGTGTCCTCCGCCTCCCAGGGTGGCTGGTGTGGGGGTCTCAGGGGGCCCCACCCGGGACTGGGGACCTTGGGAAAGTCCCTGGGTGCCTAGGCTATAGGGTAAGACTAATGAGCCCAGCTGCAGTCAGGTAGGATCCGGGGAAGGTGCCCTCCGTGCCAGCAGCGGGTGGGAAGAGAAGGGCTCATCCTGAAGAGGGCACCTAGGCTAGGCCCATATTTTTTAATGAGGAAAAAGGTACAGAGAGACAAGGTTAGCTCCCTAAAAGCTACCACACAGTGGTTACAGTGGTACACACCTGTCATCCCGGCTCCTCAGGAAGCTGAGGCAGGAAGATCGCTTGAGGCCAACCTGGGCATCCTAACAGATCCATTAGAAAGAAAGAAAGTGGTGGTGGGGTTCAGGAGAGCTAGATGTCCCAGGGCTGTCTAATGTAGAAGCCCTTGCATGTAGCATGTACGTAGGCATGCATGCAAGTTCGGGTGCACGTATTCAGCACTGAGGATTGAACCCAGGCCCTTCACGCTGAGCTGCAGCCCCAGCCCTTTTCTGTACGCCTAATTTTAAGACAGGGTCTTGCTATATTGCGTGGGTTTTGCTAGAACTTGTGATTCTCCTGCCTCAGCTTCTCAGAGTACTGGAATTCAGCCCTGGCAGGGAGCTCTGATATTTAAAGCTCTCAGGCTAGCACGAGTCTGGGCGTGAACTCTGTCAGAGGCAGGACGTAAGCGATATGTTGCGTGACTCTTGCTGGGGGTCCCCCCGAGAGACCCCGGCACACCCTTATCCATCCTCCAGGTCTCAGGCAAGGTGGGGAGCAAGGCTTAGAGGCGTTGGGGCTGCCAGGGCTCTGAGAACCCTCGAGGCGCCAGAAGCAGAGAGCCGGGCAGGGGCAGCGCCCGGAGGAAAACCCTGAGCTGGGGCGAGTTCCAGCTGGGGCAAGGTAGGAGGCTATTTTTAGAGGCAGCCTGGTGAGCTGGCATTTGTCCCACTGCACAGGGACACGGAGAAGCCTTTGTGAGGAGGCGAGGGCTCTCCAGTCCCCCGCTGCCACTCTCCCGGATTCCTGGGGCGGCGTCAGCGGCCCCTCCTCCCGGGGGTCCTCCTGGGTTCCTGCCACCCCTGCCAGAGTCCCCTCTTCTCAATTCCGTGGACAGAGACTCACACACACCCTGTCGTGCAACCCTTTCACACGAGGAGAGGCGAAGCGTCGTGCCCGAGGGCACGTGGCGTGTGAATGGCAATTCTGGCATTTCACCCAGCTCTCCCGATGCCAAATCTCGCCCTCCTGGCACTCCTCAGTGGCTCTTAGCGATGTCCTCCTCCTGCTGTCTGCCTCTGGCCTGGCAGTGTCTCTTCCTTCACTCTCCCTCTGATGTACAGACCCGACCCACCACTGAGCAGTACGACTTCCGGGAAAGCACCCTGGCACACGGTTCTCGGTGTGGGCAATGTTTTGTTTTGTTTTGCTGAGACAGGGGCTCACTATGTAGCCCAGGTTGGCCTTGAACTTGTGGCGATCCTCCTGCCTCAGCTTCCCAAGTGCCAGGATTGCTGGTGTGTGTCACCGAGGACAGCTGGCAGTGAGCATTGATTAAGTGTCTACTGGGCACTAGGCCCTCCAAGGTCCCACCTAGGTCTCTTCATTCCTCTTTCGGTCCTCACAGTGGTCGGGAGAGGCTGTGCTGTGATCTCCATTTTGTAGATGAGGAAAATAAGGGCTGGGTAAGCGCTGGAATCGCTTGGGGTGGAGCCCAGTCTTATGCTGAGGGCCCTGGCAGGGAGCAGAGTGGTCAGGACACTGTCACAGGGTGGGTGACCTCTTGGTGCCTGTCCTTTCATGATGCCAGAGACCCTGGGCAGAGCACAAGCCCACGGTATGGCGGCACGTACCTGTGACTTCAGCACTCTGGGAAGCTGAGGCGGGAGGAGCGCACATTCCAGGCCAGCCCAGGCAGCTTAGGGACTTGGCAAGACCCTTTCTCAACAAATAAAAATAAAAAAGGTCCAGGCATGATGTAGCTCAGTGCAGAGGCCCAAGGTTCAATTTCCCAGTACTGAAAGAAGATAAAGGAGAAGAAGGAGGGGGTGGAGGAAGAAATGCAAGCATTAGGCAGAGAAATGTGTTTTGGAATGCACAGTAGTACTGCATTTCAGCCGAGCATGGTGGCTCATGCCTGTAAACTAGGGAGGCTGAGGCAGGAGTATCTCTGTGAATTCCAGGCCAGCCTGGGGTATGTAGAAAGACTCTGTCTCAAAGAACCAGTAGTAACAATAATGATAAAGAAGAAGAAGAGGAAGAAGGACAAGGAGAAGAAGAAGGAGGAGGAGGAAGAGGAGGAGGAAGCGGAAAAGGAGGAAGAAGGAAGCAGCCTGTCTGATTGGGGTGATTGGGGGTGATTTCTCCCAGGACAAGCAACAGCTAGGACTTGGTGAGCCACACTGGCAGACAGCCCGGGAGGAGGGGGCCCCTGGCAGGGGGAGGGCAGCACCCCGTTTAGGCCAGGCAGAGGGTAGCTCAGCTCAGTGATGGCGGGCGCTCCCTCTTAGCATTTTAATCAAATGCCTTTCGGATGGGTTTGCCTGATGTCAAAAATCCAATCGGACACATTTATTGGCCTGACAACCAATTTTCCTCCATGTATCATCGGGGACTGACAGACCCTTCTCAGCAGCAGGGACTCGGCCGCAATGGAGCGGGGAGAGCCGCTGGGGCGGGGGAGTGGGCTGGGCCTGCAGGGCAGACAGACAGACAGGCGATGGATGGACAAGATGAGGACCACACCCCCACCCCACTTCTGCTTCAACCAAAGCAGCTGCTCTTACATCCTTTACGCCCTTTATCTGTGTCACAGGGGGAGGGTGCCCTGGAGAGACCCACAGGAAGCAAGGCTGCTTGGGAGTGGGTGCTGGGGTCACCCTGCACCCCAGTGTCTCCCTGCCTCTGTCTGGAAAGCTCTGTAGATCAAGGCTGCTGTGGTAAGGAGGGGCAGCCCCAATATTAGCCAGGATCCAGGTGAGCAATGGGAGAGCTCCGTGGCTGGGACGTGGTCTTGCTCCCGTCTTGCTCGTGGCCTCCTCAGATGCTTCTGCGCTGGGAAGCTGTGTATCATGGCAGGAGACCCCGCAGCCTGACCAGGAAAGCCTGGCCAACTGTAGCCATCCTTGCCCTGTGCCTTCCAGGGCAGGGCTCGGCACAGAGCAAGCACACAGACGCATGCCCTGTGCTGCCTGCCACACAGGCCACAGCGTGTAGAGCTGAGGTCAGGTCACAGGGTGCAGCTGGAGGTCAGGAGCGGGCCTTGAATGCCGAATAATCAAGATAACAGAGGGGCTGCAAAAGAGCCGGGCAGTATAAAGCCCAGGGAGACGGTGAAGGATTACTCTTATCTCCCTGGCCTTCCTCCCTGAACATGGGCCTGGAGGCTTGCGAGCTGCCGGCAACGTTGCCAGCCTCCTGAGACAGGCAGGGAGAGAGCACACAGCTCCACAGAAGCTGGGGGACATCTATTTATCCCGAGGACACCCCTGACCTTTCCCCACGCGACAGGGACAGACACACAGGGCCGGGTTGCATCCTTCTACTTTCAGACAAGAAATGGAAGCATTACTCACCAAGCCAGCCATTTATCATGGTCTGGGGACATTAATTTGACAGTGTGTCATTTTCCATTTGGTTTGGGCCCGGTGGAGGCTGCCCTCGAAACACCTTCAATTAAATGCAGCTAATAACACAGAGCTATTTTGAGAAGGAGGGCCCCTGCCTCTCCCAGAGCGCGGTGTCGCAGGTCAGAGAGGGGCCTTCTGCAGGGAGGCACTGCAGACTTCAGCGATTCCAGCCACAAGACACAGGCAGGAGAAGTGCAGGCAGGACCAGAGACGTGGGAAGGGCTGCCTGGTCCCAGGGGAGAGGCCAAGCTGGGTGTGGCCCATCCCGTCCCACAGGATGATGGGAGATGTGGTCCTTGCCCATCCAGGAGACGGAACCCACAGGTCTTGGAATCCTGCAGACTTGGAGGCACAGTGCAGCTGTTTGACTTCCTGCCCTGTGACTTCCGCCAAATCCCTGACCCTTTCTGAGCCTCGGTTTCCTCGTCTCTAAAATAGAGGCAAGCATCCTTCACAGAATGCTACGACGAATGTGATCATTCTAGGAGCTCAGACTAAACAGCAGAAGTTGTGGAGTCATTGGGGGAGAACTCAGCAAAAGCTTTATTTTCCAAATTTAAAATCTGGGGAAAGACCAGGAAACCTGCAACTCCCAAGACTCCAGCTTCAGCAGGCTTAGAAAGCGCAGAGTGCTTTGGGGAAAACATGATCTGCAAAGTCAGAAACATCCGGGTCCCAGTCCCAGCTTGGCCCCCAACTACTTGTGTGACTTGGGGACGTTTATTTAACAATTCTGCCTCTGTGTCCTCATCTGCAAGATGAAGATAATCCTGCCAGCCCCTCCTGGGGATGTGGACAGGGTCACACAATGCAGCCTGTGAAGCACCTAGCAGGTGAGAGATGCTCAGTTCCCGTCCGCTGATTCCTGTCTCCAGCCCCAAGCCCTGGGAACAGCCCAGTATCGCTCTGAGCCGGGCATCGGGCACACGGGTCTCACCGAGTCAGCACAGTGCTGCAGGTCTCCTGCTACTGGGAGATGACATCACACGTGATCTCTGGTTTCTGTAGTCTACACTGGCTGATGAGCCAGGCGTGGCAGCTCACACCCATAATTGCAGCACTCAGGAGGCTGAAGCAGGAGGATCACCATGAATTTGAGGCCTACCTGGGCTCCATAGTGATTTCAAAGCCAGCTGGAATTACATAGCAAGACCCTGTGTCAGACAGACAGACAAACAAACAAACAAAAAAGTTGTTTATTAGCAAGTTCCCAAGATTCATCTCCCGTCTGCCCCATGACTGGTGTGGTCTGGGGCTCAGGGACCAGGCTG
Source organism: Cuniculus paca (assembly GCA_004365215.1). NCBI lineage: Eukaryota > Metazoa > Chordata > Mammalia > Rodentia > Cuniculidae > Cuniculus > Cuniculus paca. Next base: position 15,599 of record RJWT010005856.1, on the reverse strand, counting down.
TACTCAAGGCCCCAGGGCCAGTGGTGGCACCAAGATGGGCACCTACCTCTGTGGCTTGAAGGGGAAGCACAGAGGTCTGTGAGGGGCTCCCAGACTCTGGGGACAGGGACCCCACTCCCAGGCCGGTTTCCACAGCTTCATCCCCCAATCCCAACTTGATGGCACCAAAACAGCTGGACCCAACCTGGAGAAGTCAGCAAAGACCCAGTCTTGGGTGAGAGAAAGTTTTGCTATGTGAGCAGGGACAGCAGAGCCTGAGTGTCCCCAGGCTTTCAGGGACCCCAGGGCTCATCTGCAAAGTCTCTAGGAGCTCAGGTCTGCAGCACAAAGGCTCTTTCCACAGCCTATCTTGTGCCACTACTAATAGCTGTGCCCGAGCCTCGGGGACACACCCTCACTTGGGGGGCACCAAACCCCTGGCCCCTTCTGGCCTGTTCCTTTCCCACTCTGGGTTCTGTCTCCTCCTCTGTCCAAATAGCCCCTGAATGGATGACCTCATCCTTCCTCCAGCTCTAAAGAGACACAGGCTTTTTGTTGTTGTTCTGTTTTCCTGAAACAGGCTCTCCCTATGCAGTTGAGGCTAGCCTTGAATTCACTATCAGCCCAGACAGGCCTCAAACTCTCAGTGATCCTCCTGTCTCAGCCTCATGCTAGTTTTTAAATAACTTTTTTAAAAGCTATTTTTTGAGCCAGGCATGGTGGCGCATGCCTGTAATCCCAGCACTTGGGAGGCTGAGACAGGAGGATCGTTGTGAGTTCGAGACCAGCCTGGGCTACAAAGTGAGCTCAAGGCCAGCCTGAACGGTATAGTGAGACCCTGTCTCAAAAAGAAAAAAAAAAAAAAAAAAAGAAAGAAACCTTAGTTTTTTTTTTTCCCTATACTTTTTCACCCCTCTCGGAGTTAAGATTTAGAAAGGAAAAGAACAGAGCAGGGTGCAGGCTGTTCACCTGTAATCCTAGCTACTCTGGAGCCTGAGGCAGGATCACTGGATCACTTGAGTACAGGAGTTTGAGATAAGCCTGGACAACATAGCAAGACCCTGTCCAAAAAAAAGAGAGAAAGAAAGAAAGAAAGAAAGAAAGAAAGAAAGAAAGAAAGAAAGAAAGAAGGAGCAAAAGAGAGAGAAAGAGAGAGAAAAAAAGAAAGAGAGAGAGAAAGAGAGAGAGAAAGAAAGAGAGAAAGGAAATGAAAGAACTAACATTTCTCCCCACCACCAGCATTTTTTAAAAACAAGTCAAGACAATCATGTGGACATTTCTCAGCAAGAAATAAATGTCCCTTTGTCACATCCACAGATCTGCTGGAACTCGATGCCAGGCAAACTGAGGAGACCCAACGTCTAAATAAGGAAACAAGCACAGCCACAGAGCCACAGCACCTGTCACAACCTCTCCCTTCGCTCGCCCACAGGTAAAATGAGAACAAGTGATCTAGAAGGCAGGTCCATACCCTTTGGAATTTATCCGAAGGGAACAATCCAAAGTATAGAAGGATCCATGGGCATAAAGGTGTTCATGATGTAAAAAGTTAAAGCAAATTAAAAGCCAGGCAATAAGGGATTGGTTAAGTAAACCATGCCCCATCTAACTGCTGGGATGTAAAATATCATATAACAATTAAAAAAAAAAGAGGTCCATAAAACTTACAGGAAAATATATATGCTTTAACTGTAGGAGGAAAAAAAAAATCAGGGTTGCAGTTCAGTTAAACTTGGTGGATTCAACACACTTTGACCTTCTCTTATAGCAACATTTCATGGAATTGGCAGTAAAATGGGGATGTGTAAAATTCCAAGCCCAGAGTGGCCTGTGACATCAGGAGATAAGAGATTTCAATAGCTACCTGGGCTGGGGACAACAGGGGGATGGGTGGTAATGACTCAGCAGAGAAAGCTACAGACCAAGCACTTGCAGCAGGGAGACCAATGATAAGGGAATTGATTTTTTTTTTTAACGAATTGATTTGTTTTAAAGAATTCCTGACTGGCTCCACACTTGAAAGCTCCAAGTCTGCAAAAATCCATGGTGCTGTGCAGAGCTGAAGGCACTGCAGTTTGTTAAAAGTCTACATTTGCAGTGGCTGCCCTCGAAAGGATCCCTCCCAGCCTCTGCAGTATCTACACAGTGTCAGATGGCAAATGCAGCCAAGGAAATAGAAGACAAGATACACGTGCCCACAAAATGCAGACAGAAACAGCATTTCCAACACAGAACCCTGCACTCAGCCTGATCACAAGCCAAGGGCGAGGCAGAGTACATTTCGGACAAGCAAGTAACTTTCTGGGCACCCTTTTCTTAGGAAGTTACTATAGGATGTGCTTCAACCAAACAAGAGTGTAAATCAAGAAACAAAAACCTGTGGAACACAGGAAATAGTGGCTGTCACCTAAGAAACTGGCACAATTTGCCAATGACTGCTGTCCCCTGGGTGAAGAGTATCCAGGGAGACTCAAACAGCAGAAAGACAGAGAGGTACAAATGCAATGACCCATTATGTTACTTCGAACTTTTAGAAAGTGGTTAGTACTGATAAGCATTCAGTAGTTTTTTTGGAGCAGAGCGAACTGAGCAAATAAAAAAAAAAAAAAGTGGAGCCGGGCGTGGTGGCTCGTGCCTATAATCCCAGCACTCGGGAGGCTGAGACAGGCAGATCCTTGTGAGTTCGAGACCAGCATGGGCTACAAAGTAAGCTCAAAGCCAGCCTGAACGGCATAGTGAGACTCTGTCTCAAAAACACCAGGGCCGGGGATCTAGCTCAGCAGTCTAAGCGCCTGCCTGGCAAGTGCAAGGTCGTGAGTTCAATCCCCGGTGCTGGGAAAAAAAAAAAAAAAAGTGGTACTGATACAAGAAAAACAAAATGATGAGCCAGACCTAATGGTTCACATCTGTAATCTCAGCACTCAGGAGGCTGAGGCAAGGGGATTATCACCAGTTCAAGGGCAGCCTGAAGTGCATAGCAAAACCCTGTCTCAAAAAACAAAAACAAAAAAGCAAAATGATGTCTAGAAAGGAGAGTAGGGGAACAGTATTTTCATAATCTTACTAATGTAAATACTGGTCCAAACGGTGATATAACATAGTAGGATGATGTGAAGAGAAATAGGGGTGGGAGCCTAAAAAGGAGCTAAATTCTTGGGGAAACAGCAGAGCAAGGCATCTAGAGGCACAGGAAGATAACAGAGGCAGTGGTTTAGGGATTAGAGACTGTTTCCTCTGGGGAGTGACAAGAGGGCTGAGGAGCCACGGAGCTGGCTGGCTGCTTATGCATGAAACCTTTTAGAGTTATTTGATTTCTTAGAACTGTGTGCACATATTAATTTGGAAAGAGTAAAAGTTAATTTTTCAAAATTGCTTCTCCAGTCTGATCATAGCTGTCAGCACCGTGCATGGTTCCAGAAGCCGAGCTGATGTACCTCCAAATGCAGCCCCAGTGCAGCTGCTCAGTTCGAAGAGCTGGACTTGCTACCTTGATGATGCAGGGCAGGGTCCACAGCGATGGCGCCCTCTTGACTCCCCTTCTGGCTTTCTTACTCTTCTGTCACTTTCCCGGCAGTTCTAAGATGTCTGTTTTTGTCTCTGACTTCCTGAGGCTTCAGAGATGCTTTTGATTTGTTTGAATTCAGCACTCCGATTCTAGTTTTCCCTCCACTTGGTTTTCCCACCCCACCTTCAGAGACCTGGCAGCCATCTTTATACCCATCACCCTGCCCACTGGGTCACAGCTGATTGGAGCAGAGGTTGGTCACCTGACCCAAGCTCGGCCAATCCAGTTGTCTCTTGGGGAAACTTGTAATTGAGATGGAGACAGCCAGACAGCTGGACCACTTCCTTGAGTAGTGGAAATGTAAATGCAGGAGCTGTGGGCTGGAAGATTTCCAGCACCTTGGGTGTGAAGGTCAGACAGTCAGTCTAGAGAAAGAGAGAAAGGCTCAGACAGGCTGTGGGGAAGCCGACTCAAGAGCCCATGGAGTTGGTGTCAAGCAGAAAGACAGGCCAGAGGAGAAGCTGGATGCTAATTCCCCCTTCAGGCATTGAATTCTCAAGCTCTTGTTTCCTTATGAGAAGCCTCTTTTTCTGATGATGTCAGCTTGAGTCAGTTTCCGTCACCTACAACCAGAAGCATCTTATGTGACAACCAACCTGGCCCATCTCCGTGTGACTCTGAGACCCCAGCAATTGCTCCCCTCCCCCAACACTCCCAGAGTTCCTCTCTGTTTGTAGGAAACACAGGGCTGTGTCTCACTAGGAAGGGTGGAGGGACTTCAGTGTTCCTTCGACTGGGACCATCCCTATTTTAGCAGGAGGACAGACTTGTGGCTGACAGCCTCTCTCCTGGGGCGTTTGTTTTGTTTTGAGACAGGGTCGCACTACGTATTACAGACTGTCCTCTAACTCCCTGGGATCCTCCTGCCTCAGCCTCCAGAGTGCTGGAGTTACAGATGTGTGTCACCCTGCCTGGCTCTCTTTGGGACTCTGAATCTTGTGTAGAGGCAAGGAAGAAGGTAGGGTTGGGGTTCACTCAGCCCCCCGGGAGTGATCAACTCTGAGATGAACAGAAGCCACAATGCAGGTGTTACCTCTTTTGACCTGTGGCTTCCCTCCAATTCTCCCGTTAAGCCCATTTGTCTGTCTGTCTGTCTGTCTGTCTGTCTGTGTTAACACCACTTACTTCCTGTTGGGCACAGCCCCAGAGCTGGGACGAGGGACAGGAGCAGGCTGGGCAGATGTGTGTGTGTAGACTCTACAGCTCAGGGACTTCCAGGGCTTCTGGGCCTAGTCCTTGGTGACTATGACACCCGTGTTCACTTGTGTGTCCTCCCATGTTTATGCACATACCAGTGCAAGTGTGGACACACAAACACAGAGACAGGTCTTGTGTTACTGTTTTCCAAAATGTGGATCGTGTTACCTGCCTTTCTCTGCATCTCAATTCTCTCTCTCAGTGTCTTCACCCCCACTCAACCAACACAGCGCTGATTCGTTTTTTTTAATGACTATATAATAGTCCGTGGTTTATGTACGCACCTCTGTTCAGCAGTTCTCCTGGCTAATGGGCATATGCCACATTCCCTCCGTGTGTGTGTGTGTCTAAGTGCATGCATGGATGCACAAACACCACGCAGATAATGCCGCAATAAACTTCTTTGTACTTACATCTTTACCTAATGGATCTTTTATTTCCATGGGCTACATTCCCGGGAGTGAAACTGCTGGGCTGATGGGTGTACATATTTTTTTTCATTTTAATAGATGTTGCCAAACTGCTTCCTACAAATGTTATATCACTTTGCATTTCCCCCAAAACATAAGAGGGTGCGCTTTTCCCACATCCTCCAAGACTAGAAATATCTCAAAATATTCACAGCCATAGCATCTCACTATCGGTGCGATGGACACTTTTCTGTTTCTTTCTCATTTTATTTTCCAATGTTTTGTCCTTGGAAAAGAGGAAAGCAGCAGCGTGTCTATTCTAGCCGTCCCTGCCTCGATGCATGCAGACCCTCAGGCCCTGGGCACCCTGTGTGCCCCCACCAGGAGGATCAGCTGTCCCTGGCTCCCATGTGACCCTGTCAGCTCCGCCCAGCAAGTGAGGGACACCCAGGCGCCTCATTGGAAGTGTCAAAGGCGAGCTGCCAGGGTTACCTGCACGGCAGCTGTGGGGGCACTGCTGGGGGAAACTCTAGACTCGGAAGCAGCCTGATGCCAAGTCCCTTGGCTTCTGTACTTCATGACCTGGGCAGTGGGTGACAGAACACCAACAACCCAGGGGCGTTAAAAGCGCAGTGCTCGGTATTTGTAAGCGTCTGGAGCAAGGCATCAGCAGCCAGGGTCTGCTGAGTCACGTCCCCGATGCCCTGGTGCTTTTCTGGGCACACTTGTTGGGAAGCAATGAGAGCATCATACAGGCCCCTGAGTCAAGCGCTTGTTGGACCTGAGTCTCTCCTTCAGTCTGTGCCGGCTCTGCCCCTTCTCAGGGGACACCCTAGTTGTGTCTGGTTTTCTTTTTCTTTCTGCTGTCCTAGTGGCTTCACGGCACTTGCTTAATGCTCTGTGTTTCCATCTTTTTCAATTTTTTTCTTTTCTTTCTTTTTCTTTTTATTTTTTGGTGGTACTGGGGCTCGAACCCAGTAGCGGGCACGCTAGCGAGCCATCCTGGTTTGTAGGGGCCTTGGACAGTGCTGCTTCTGCCTCCGGGGTGTGTGAATGTCGCCCTTCCAGAGTCTCAGTCTGCCCTGCTGTTCTCTGATTGGCCTTCCTGGGGTGCACACCTAGGGATGCTGATGTGGGTCCCTGTGACCTAGCATAGAGGTTTCTCTTGGGGGCAGGGGTCCAGCCTCTTCCGCAGACAGGGGTCTGACCAGCTGCCCTTCCCCATCAGCAACGCTGACATCCTTCCTCTGCCCTAGGATGACCTCTCCAAGACACGGCCTGGGACAAGGGCGCCTGGCAGTGGGGATGGAGCCATGGCACAGAGGGACCAATACCAACCCACCTGAGTCCTGCAGAAAGTGATGGGTCCCCAGATGATTGTCAGCATCTGGAACCCTCCTGGGAATTGCATGTGGCCTAAACTTGAACCTCACAGTGGGCTGCTGAACCCCAAGAGCCCAGCTCTAGCATGGGTGAATCCCAGTTTGTGTGCCAGACCCAATCTTTCACGTTGGGAGTTTTGTGGTGAATCAAAATAACAAAGGGCTCTTGGGGATGAATACCTTGAATACATTTAGCCTGAAATTCTTGCTAAGAAATTAAAATTCAACTGTCAAACTGGGCATGGTGGCATGGGCCTGTAATCCCAGCACTTGAGAGGCTGAGGCAGGAGGATCGCCAGGAGTTGGAGGCCAGCCTGGGCTCCAGAGTCAGTTCAAGGCCAGCCAGAACTACATAACGACACCCTGTCTCAACAAATCAAAAAAAAAATAATTCAATTGCATCTTGAGTCCCTCCAATCTCCACTCCCCACCACCGGCATTATGATTTCCCTGTTCTCCCCTGATCCCTTCCTAGGCAGGCACTATCTGTTTCCTCAGGGCTGTTTTTTTGTAGGATTTCCCCAGCAGGTAGCAATGGAAGTGAGGAGTCATGGATACCATAGGGTGCTGCTTTCCTTCACTGCTTCTTTCCCTCAGATCCATTGCTCCCAGCAGCCCACTAATCTGCCCTTTTAGAGTCCTACCCAGTCCCCTCCCCACAGATATGGTGATATGATGGTCTTGGTTCTCTGACAGTGGAGCAGTGGGCTGTGATTGCTGAGGACCACTCGTGAGCACTCCAAATCACTGTCTGCACTAATCATGTGTCAAAGCAATCTTCCCCAGTGATTTGGAGGAGCTTGGCCACAGGAAGACATCGGCCACAGAACCATCAAGAACAGAGCACGTTTGTTTGGTGTCAGGCAGTGAGGCTGGTTTCGGTCGGGTTGTGTTCCTTGGGACAGCGGGGCAGGGGGAGGTGCCTGAGAAACAATCCCTGTGCTTGCTGGATTTGGCTTTTTCCTCTTCCTCCTTCTCCTTCTCACTTCTTCTTCCTGCTCCTCTTCCTCCTCTTTCTTTCGTTTTGGTTTTTTTGTTTTGTTTTGGTTTGGTTTGGTTTTTTGTTTTCTTTCTTTCCTTTTGAAGGAAAGAACTGCTCCACTCCATGCCAAGACTCAGGTGGCTTCAGGTGGCCTCAGTGACACAATGTCTCAAGACCTCTGAATCACAGCAGCACAGCGGCAGTCTAAAGAGACGGGGTCGGAGTTGGACTCCATTCTGCCGCAGGATGACCTTGGACAAGGCCCATCTGAACTTCCGGGTCCTCTTCTGGATCAGAGATAACTGGGTGAAATGGTCCCCAAGGTTCTTGACCCAACAAGGGACCCATGGATACTGTACCTTACAGCTTAAAGAGCTCTTCCGGCCATCTGACTTCTTTTGATGTTCACAGCAGCTCGGTGGACAGTGGGAGAGGGGTAACGGTCCCCCTCGTGCAGCGTGCAGCTTGCTTGTGGTCACACATTCTGCGCGTGGTAGAGCTGGTCTCCTGGGTCAAGCCTGTCACCCTCAGGACAGACAGGCAGACTTGGTGAAGCAATGCTCTCCCCTTCATCCCTCCCTGATAGTTTTGTTCACGCCAGAATCCAGCTTATCCTGCCCACTTTGGTTTCTGCTGAGAAAACTGAGCTCGGAGAGGGAAGTGCAGGGCACCTGTCCCCTGTCCCCTGACACGACCCAAGAGCGCCCCATGCATGGGGCTCAGCAGACCTGGGGACAAGCACACCTGGGTCTCTGGTTGCCCCTAGGATACATCTGCAGGAAAGCAGGCATCGGCCATCCTGGGAACATATGAGACACCATCACCACCCATGCTGCTGCCAAGGGGCCTTGAGAAATTGTCACCTGGGTCCTCCGGGGCTGGCGTGCTGAAAGGTCACGGCAGGGTGTGGAGTGTCCACTCCCTGCCCCTGCCCCCACCCGTCTTCCTGTCCCTCCACAGGCACAGCTGCCGCCCTTTGGGGTCCCAGAAGCCCCAGACTTCACCCCTCACATTCTGGGCCCTCCATCCCTCACACTTCCCGACCTCAGAGTGAGCTGTTGGCTCTGGGGCACCTTGTGGCCACCCTGCGGTCACAGCAAACACAGCTGGAAGGGCTGGCTGGCTGCTGCAGGCCTGAGACACCTCAACTTCCTGTCTGCATGGCACCTGCCAACTCATCTCAAGCCCGAACTCAGGGTCCCCTCTTCCAGCCGTGGTCCCCCCTCCAGGAGCCCACAGCCCACCCTAGCCACCTTCTGTAGCTGGTAGGAAAACTCCTTTGCTGCTGTTTTGCTTTCCCTATTGACACAGGGAAGACCTGGCGGCCTGCGGAGCCTGAGCTGGTCTCCCGCTCTTCGAAGAGCAAACACAAGCCTGTGTGCTCTGGGCCCCTCTGCAGGGCCACTCCCGGAGAAAGAGCAGGGTTGGAAATACTTCACTCCGTGTTTACACTCGCAAGCCCAAGAAGCAGCCGTACGAGCCCAGGTCTCTGGGGGCCAGTGAGTCCGTCTCCAGAAATAACCAGACATGCAGCTCCCTCCACCCCCAGGGGTACAAACTTTCCTGGCCAGGCTAGGCAGAGGAGAGCAGGTGCTCCTCCGAGTCCATGGCTCTAAGAAGGAGCCGCTGGAAGGTTGAGCCAGGATCCTGAGAGTCAACTCAGCCTGGGCAACTTAGCAATTTAGCAAGACGCTGCTCAAAATAAAAAATAAAATAAAAAGGGTCAAGGGTGTAGTGTAGAGCAAAGGCGGGTGGGGAGACTCCAAGGGGAGCCCCAGCTGCAGAGCCCGGGTGCTGGACTGGACCAGGCCTCTCCGCACCCTGTTTCTGCTAAGCCTCTTGAGGCAATCAGGATACTGGTGGAGAATAGATGGGGTTCTTTGCTGCTGGTTCTTTGCAGGCTGGTACCCCAGTGGTGGCTCCTTAAGGACAGGGCTTGGTGGCATCAGCTGGCCCTGAGAGCCTGCTTTGGGATCCCCTTATGTGCAAAGACTCCTGGGAAGGGTTCTCAAAGAAGGGGTGGGACTAAAGCATCATGGGAGAATCAGAAGCTCCAAGGTTGGAACCACAAGGATGGGACAGTGCAGAAGTTGCCTGCAGGAAGGCCTCTGCCCCTACTCCGTGGCTCAAAACACTCACTGAACATGGAATTTATATTTTTAAAAATATATCACATTGCCATGAATTCCCCAACTCCAACACCTTACCCTTGCTTGGAACACACTGAGGATCTCTCCACTTCCTGCAGCAGCTGGGGAAGTCCTCTTCCGTGAGTGTCTTTAGCTGCACTGCGGGGCTGCCTTGATGTCCTGCATTGATTCTAAATGTTTCCTTTTCGGGAAAACCAGAAGTCGCATGGTGCCAGGCCCAGTGAATAAGGTGGCTGAGAATGTTCTGTCATGTTTTTCTTTGACAGAAATTACAGCGTTTGATCAATGAAGAGTGATCAAAAATTTGGTGGTTACTTAAATTTTTAAAAATGATTACAGTAACAGACAGATTGTCTTAGTTTCCCTCAAAGTACTTAAAATACTCCCTCTCTCTTCTAACACGCTCACTCCAGTATTCTTGGCAATTTGCCCGGCTTTTGCTGTCATAAGTACACAATGATTCCATTCCCAGGTAGAGTTGGCCCAATGTACAGAACACATCTTCATTCCTCTTCTCATTACCTTTCCCTCTCCTCCCTTCTCTTCCTTCCATCCTTTTCCCTCTTCCCCTTTGAGAAAGCTCTATCTCCCTATTTCCTAGCATCTATCTTTTTTTTCACTATTTATAATTTGGGTTTTTCTTTTTTGGGGGGGTTTCTAAGAGAAACCATATGATATTCAAGCTTATGTGTCAGATTTATTTCCTTGACGTTATGGTCTCACGTTGCATCCATTTTCCCACAAAGGACTCAAGTTTATCCTTCTTGATGGCAGAATAGTATTCCACTGTGTGTTCATAACCACACTTTCTTTATCCATTCGTCTTTTGATGGACTTGCAGGCTGCTTCCATGATGTAGGTGTTACGAGTTGTGCTGCTATAAACATGAGTGTGCATGGATTTCTGGAATATGGTATCTTTAGCTCTTTGGGGAAGACACCTAAGAGCTGGGCCCAGTGGAATTTGTATTTCTGGTTTCGTGAGGAATCTGCACACTGAGTTCCACAGTGGTCACACCTGTTCGCAGTTGCATGTTTTTCAGGCTCCCTCAGAGCCTGTTTGCTCTTGGTTTGCAACACGTCACATCAAGCGCCAGGCCATGAACAATGTGACCTGCTCAGAAGCAGGTGCTCCGGTGACAGGGACTGAACAGCCTGAGCAAGGCGAGGAGGGAGCAGTGTCGCAGCCGGCACCCTAACCCTACCGCTCCCTAGCTGAACGAGGACAGCCACGTTCCTGCCACCCTGAGATTTGGTGTCCTCATCTGAAACCAGGCCTGAGCCCGTCAGATAATGGGAGAAGCCAAAGGTGGCAGGACAGATGGGCCACCTGGGTCACCGCTGCTGTGCTGGCCGCTGCTTTCGGTTATGGAGAGAAACACAACACTTCCTGGGCAGTGGTTCTCAAACTTGTGCATGCATCGGAACCCTGGGGCGTGGGGGCAGCTTTACCACACACACTCAGACCAGCTCTGACTCCCGGAGATTCTGAAGCAAATGACTGGAAGTTGGCATGGGCATAGGACTGTTTTAAAGCTCTTTTTTTTTTTTTCTTGTGCTACCGGGAATCAAACTCACAACCTCACAATTGCTAGGCAGGCACTGTGCTGCTGAGCTAAATCCCTGGCATGATTCCAACAAGCAGCTCAGGCCGAGAACCACAGCCCCAGAAGCTTCTTTATCCCAAGCCAGCCCGAGGCACGGGGAACTCCTACAGGCGTGGCCGGAAAGGGGCCAAGCTCCGTCTAGAGGCTCCGGTTGTACGCACAGAGCAGCGCACTCAGAGAACCGTCTGCCAACGCGGTTAATTTCTTTGAAGCTTTGGTTCGTAAGGGAATAAAGTTCAATTATCTGGAAAACTCACTTACGTGGAACTCCTCATTCCCTGACGGCACGGGCTAAATGAGGTGTTGCGATTCTGTAGATTCTCAAATTGGAGTCTGGGATTCTTCACCCAGAAAAAAAATTATCCAAAGGCGTGGGCTCCAACGTCCCCTCCCTGTCCCAACTCCCAGGCAGCTGGGAAGAACGCGTCACAGGGAGGAGCTCCCTGGTACTGTGGGGAGATTTTCTGCTTTGAGACCCAGCCAGCCAAAGGGACATCCACACCTATGTTGGACTGCAAGGGCTCCGTGGGCCCCTCAATCCAGACTGGCTTTGAATTCACCATGTCACCCAAGTTGACCTCAAATTCTTGGCGATCCTCCTGCCTCAGCCTCCCGAGTGCTGGGATTATAGGCAAGCCTCACCATGCCCAGATCAGCCCCCATTTTTAAGGGAAGTATTGATACCCTGGTGAGCAAGCTGTTCTCAAAGCCAGGTCACAGGACTGGGTGTTATTCAGTCATGGATCTCAGGAGCTTGCTAGGGGCTGGCAGGGTCACCTTGATCCTCACCTTGAGCCTGTGGACCCGTCCTCCTGGGTAGCAGTGCAGAGCCAAACTTGGCCAAAGCCAAGCAAAGCCACAGAGCTGACTGCTAGTGCCAAGGGTCTGGATAGCCTTGTAAAATCACCACTGTGACCCCCGCCCATGGTCTCCTTGGGTAGGCAACAGGGCATTTGATTATTACAGTTGGTGCTGGGTTAGAACCCAGGACCTCACACATGCAAGGCGAGCGCCCTACCAGTGAGCTACGCCCTGGTCCCAGAGGTGGCCCCCTCAAAAGTGTCACCCTCCCGTGTTCCCCCCAAGCTAGCATGTGATCCTGCATCTTCTTTGCTCACTAAAATGCAAGACATCAGTGAAGTGTGGCCTCAAACAGAGCCATGAGGAGACGTCACAATGGATGACAGCAAGGTGCTCTGGTTATCCAGACGAGGAAGGGATTCTGATCAGGACCAGTACCCGAATGCTAAAGAGAATTTCCTAGGTGCTGGCACCTGGGCCCCGGCTAGGACAGACCTCAGGGCGAGTGCCTTGCTGAGTGAAGCCGGGCTTTTCCAGCTCATTTCATTTCCTATTCCGTCTCAAACCTTTCTGCAGGCAGGGTCGGGGCTGGGATGGAAGCGGGAAGGCGCAGCTTCTGAAAGATGCATGTCTTGGCACTCAGCTCCTGGCGGTAGCATTTCCATTATTAACCAGAATACCACACCCGAGCCGATCTTGCAGACTGATAAAACACGGGGTGAACTCAGCCCGCCACCAAAGGATCCGGACTGCAGAAACACTCTGGGCCCTGAAGCGTCTTCTCCAGGGTTGGTTTTCAGATCATTAAATATTTAATAGAGGGAGAGACTGAAGCCCATGTGGTCCGAACCGCCACAGATGAAGTATCAATCGGAAATGAAGACAGAACAAGTCTGAAACGGTAATGATCCTTTTAAGGACAGGTCCTCGGTTCGCTCGGTGGTTTGTTTTATTTTGTTTTGGTCTCACTCTGTAGTGTAGCCCAGGCTGGCCTGGAGCTCACGGCACTCTTGCCTCAGCCTTCTGAGTGCTGAGATTACTGAGGTGTACCACCGCTGCTGATTCAACTGGACGGGTTTTTAAAAATCACTTTGCAGCAGGGATGTAGCTCTGAGGCACAGTGCCTGCCTGGCAAGTGCAAGGCTGTGAGTTTGATTCCTGATACCAAATAAATAAATACACAAATAACACTTTGCCTGGCAGGAAACTGAGTGACCATAGCTCACGCATAAATGCAGGACACCGGTAACTTTGACGAGCAGCTAGGTATCACCCTGTCTCAAAGGCGAAGGACCACATGCCTTCAGAGAGTATGCAAATGTCCTGGGGTCACAGGGCTCCCGAGGGGCCAGGATGAGGTCCTAGGATCAAACCCATTCCAGGAGGGAAGTGCTCCCAGTCCCTGACTCTGCAGGCACCAGGATTAAATTCAGATCCTTTCCTCTTGTCTTGCTGGCAGAGACCCAGGCTCTCCTTGGTAATGTAGCTGTTATGGTTCATACCTGTATGTCCCCCTGAAAGCCTCATGCGCTTGTAGGCGGGACTGTGGAAGGTGATTGGACTTCCTGTTAGGAGGCAGGGTCTGCTCAGAGGAGGCCGACCCTGGGGGGCATGGCCTGGAAGGGTTTCTCTTCTTCCCAGCTCCTCCCTTCTCTCTCTGCTTCCTGTCTGCCCTGCGGTGAGTCACTCTCCTCTGCCAGGCCCCTCTGGACTATGGAATGAAACCTCTACCAATGGTGAGCCCGAATAAACGTCTCCTCCCTTCCGTGGTGGTAACAGGGAAGTAACAGTGGTGGTGGGATCTGGGGCAGAGATGTGGACCACATGCTTGCCAGTATTTTCATGGTCTGAGTTCTGCAGTTTACATAGCCCATGCCATGTGGTCACCCCCAGTCACCCAGGGAAGCAGAGGCCACTGTCCTGATGAGAACAGAAGCCAGACATGGTAGCACATACCTATAATCCCAGCCCTCAGGAGGCTGAGGCAGGAGGATTGCTGTGAGTTTGAGGGCAACCTGGGCTACATAGTGAATTCAAGGCCAGCTTGAACTGCATAGCAAGACTCTGTCTAAAAAAAAAAAAAACAAAAAAAAACAGAGAGCCAGGCTGGGTATCCTATCTAAGACACCTGTGTGGAACACTCTGGATCCAGCCAGTGAAGCCAGAAAGTTTATCTCCAGGGTCTCAAGTGAGCCCCTGGGTGCATAGCTAGGTGTCCCCGGGGCTGCAGGTTTCTCAGGGCTCCCAGACCCTGCTATAGAGATGACAATGACACTTGTGGCTGCCTCCCTAACTGGCTCAAGAAGAACCATGTCCCTGTGACTTGGGAGACCCCGGTTAACTGGAAGTTGACCGCCCCTTCAAGGAAATGAGGCAGAGGCCTGATAGGGGGATAGGCCCTGTGCCCTAGTCATTTTGGCACTTAATTGCTTATTATTTAATTGCCGTATTGGGGAGTACAAAGTGATCTACTGCAAAGTTATTAGCAAATTCCAGTTTTAAGGAAATAATTACTGAATTCTCCCTCCCTGGGTTGAGTAATTCCTTCCAAGACGCTCAACGACATTAACCATGTGCACTAGGGCTGCCAGCAGCTCTGTAATATGCAAATAAAGTAACTCTGTAATTACCAATAAAATGCTTACTGAAGTGACAAATTTTTACTCAGCAGCGAGTTGGGGGGGAAAATGGCATCATTTGTTTTTTAAGGATCCTTTAACCTTGTTAGCTGGCATCCATTCTCGTGCTGTTTTATGGTCATTTTAAAAGACAAGGGAGCCAGCCGGCCTCCCCGGATGGGGTGCGGGCTCCCCCAGGAGCTCTGTCTCCCAAGCGGCCCTGCTCGTTCTGTGGAGGCCGCCGCTGCAGGGGACACATGTGCGCCACTCGAGGTGCGTGTATCCCGGCCAGCCCTGAAATCTCTGTGTGCATCTGCAACTGGGCTTTCCAGTGTCCAGTAGGCAATGGATCACTCGGCCAGAAGCAGCCAGCAGAACAATGCTATGAAACCCCAGTTAGAGTCCCTGACACCTGAGTTTTAGACCCTTTCCTTGTGCCTCAGAGTTCACGACACAAAATCAGCTGTAGGATGGGGCATTGGTCAGCATGGGCTAAGCAAGGCTGCAGTAACAAACAAGTTCCAAATCTCGGCGGCTCCAAACAACGACTGACGTCTTGCTCGTGTTACCCGTGGTATCGTGGTCAGGAGGCATTTCCGCCCACTGTACTCACTCAGCAAAAGGCCACACGGCTGGCCTGTCCCCACATGTGGAGGGACATGAAACTTTCTTTACCCCGGAATGGTGGGTTACTTCCTCTCAAACTCCACACCCAGCCCCCGCCAGCCCCACACGAGGTCAGGAAGTGAAATTCTTCTCTGGACCCAGGAGGAAGAGAAACAGAGATGTGGTGTTATGGTTTGAGTCCGGGTGCCCCCCCAAAGCCTCATGCAGTCATGAGCGTGGGCTTCTAGAGTTTGTGATTGATTCATGGTCCAATACTGGGGTCAAGGGTGTGAGTGCTCCCCC